>AYEL01037029.1:0-21427 GCA_000484575.1 Olivierus martensii
CTTCTTTGGAGCCTTGTGGTGGATGAGCTTTTGACTTTACTTAATGGGAAGGGTTTCTTCACTGTTGGATATGCCGATGACATATCCATTGTTGTGGTGGGGAAATTTCCTAGGACTGTTTCTGAAGTTTTTCAGACAGCTCTTAATACAGTTTCTAACTGGTGTGATAAGGTTGGACTGTCTGTTAACCCTGAAAAGCCTGTTGTTGTGCCTTTTACTCGGAGAAGACAGTTGGTAGGGTTATCTGAGCCGGTCTTCTTCGGTAAAAGGTTGCAGTTTTCTACCCAGGTCAAATACCTTGGCAAAATGCCAAGGGTTTGACTTGGAAGCCACATGTTGAGTTTGTTGTGGGGAAAGCCTGTAGGGCTCTTAACAACTAATGCATGAATATTTTCTTTATAAAATGGGACGAAATATTTCCGTTTATATTAGATAAATAGCAAATAAAATAATTCACTGTTCCGCCATTTTTAAAATGATGTTTTACATATATTTTTATCCTCAAATTGCAATTAAGAAGAATTTGAATTATATTTGTCTTTAAGTTATGAAATATATTTTAGATATTAAATTTATGACAGAATAGCTCAAATAATAATAATAATTTAACTTTAGTAAAAATTATTTTTTAGTTAATAGATTGAATACTAAAATTCTCTCTTAAATGATTTAATTGTCCTTAATTTTTTATGATAGACTCCATAATAAATTTAATTGCAATTAGTAGTATAAAAAGAAAATTCTAGTGAAAAAATCTTTCATTATTGAATTTCGTTTGACCAATTCAGCTACTGAGTATTGAATTTCGTTTGACAATTTCAGCTACTGTATTCTTTTGCATTAATCCTGTTTCCATTGGTGGTGAAGAATCTACCATATCCTGTCTCTATAAAATCAGAACCAGTATCTCCAGTATCTATGGCTATATTATGTAGAACAGCTGTTGCTACAATTATGGTCATTGTATTTTTTTAATTTGATCGTCAACCTAGTAGATATGTGAGGATCCGACCCCGTTTCGGACCCCCCGTAACAACTTTAAAGCCGGATAGACTGAGATTGCCATCTGTTTAATTTGCTAAAGTAAGTTTTGTTTTCCGTCAAAAACGTTGTAATTAAAGCTTCGTTTCCGTCAGGGAAAGGAGAAAACTTTTATCAATTCATTAAAAGGAGGGAAAGAAGGTGGATTGACTCGGGACGCCGATACGCCCCTTCCTCCAATCTAAGGAAATTCGGCAGTCGAACAACGGATGGAAACACACGTGTCTCTGCAATAAAAAGGCTGAAAAACAGTCAGAAAGCAGACAAATCAAAAGATTTGCTCTCACAAGTCAGCGACGGAGATCCTCGTCCTAAAAGGAAGAGAAACAGAGAAGTCAGCTTGGAGGACAAAGATCAACTATAACCATTATAACAGCAACGGGAGAGAAAGAGTTTCCCTCAGCCAAGGAGCAGATTCGACCTAGGAACCTTCCTCCAGCAACTACAAACTGACGTCGCAAGAACAAAAGACTGAAAATTTAGGACTAAAGACTGTGCAGTTTTCATCTACAAGACCACCTTGTGAAAATAATCACAGGTATTCATCATCCCGTATGCGACGCTGTTAAGCCTAACGTCGCAAGATTTACGATTGTAAAGAATCTCTCTCTGAATAAAATTGGAGTTTGGTTGTATTACCGTCGTCACTGAGTCATCAGTGATACGCAGAGTTCATTCACCCATCCTTACTCACAGCCACATACCGCTCGTAGGCTCACGCCTGTTTTGTTTAGTGTCGCACGCCCGACATTAGACTGGTGTGAGAATTCCTGATAATTTCTACCGCTAGAGGTCCCGGTAGTTCCACAGATACAGGGAAATCTTTTCCAGACTCCATACTGTCTCTCTACACAATTTCTTGCAATTATATGGCTGTGTTGAATCTAATGAAGACAAAAACTGTATATAAGAAACATCTTAAAAATAATTTTATTTTCAATTTAGATACATAAAATATGTTACTTATGATTAATGAAGTCATTATCACTAAATTTTGCCATATATAGAACAATTCATTACTAAGTAGTGTAACTGCAGAAAAAAGTATAAATTAAAATATGGAAAAATTTTACATTAATAATATTTAAATGCTATTTTTATAATTAATTATTTAGTAATTAACTTGAATTTCTTAGGCATTTCCTTTATTGATGATTAGCATTTTATACCCTATATAAGACCCCATTTTTAATATAACAGGGTAGATTTATTATTTATATTATCATTTTTCTGGAATAATTTTACCTTTGTTACACAAAACCTGCATAATATAAAATCACTATAATTTCTCATAAATAATATATATATAATTTCTCATAAATTATATTCTATATATTATAATTTCTCATCTATTATATATGTATATGTATATTGAGAATAGTACCTTTTCTCTTCTGGAGATGCCGTATCAATGGTGTCATAATATAAGATCAACAATTATATCCATTCTCAGCAAGATGATGATAACGTCAGTGTACGACGTCATAAATAACGACACTCTTTGTGAATCCGGCCCCAGTAGCCGCATAAATAATTCGAAAATTTTTATAAAATTCCATTATGTAAGTCAAATTGTTGCGTTGCTATGTTAATGATGGTTTCCTTTCTTCACACGTGGACATCAATGCACGTGGTAATGATACTGACAATTTTAAGAGGCATTAGGAAATACATTGGTTCGATTTAGTCTATCTTGCCTTATAATTGAACATACACGCACGGATATTTAGATGCTAATAACACGTGGTCACTAAGCCTAATCAAAGTTTAACTTTAGTATATTACCGCTAAATAAAATAATATAAGCTATAATTAATAGAAAATTGGAAAAAGATTTAAAAAAAAACTTTAAAAATCTTTTAAATTAAATGTGAAATTCAATAATTTAAGGAAATAATATACAGCATAGTACTCGATATCCGCCATTAATTTAGTAACTGAACTGTCTCATTGAGACCACAGGCAATAATCACGTGGTCATTACGAGCCAATGAGACTGCTCAGTTACCAAAGACACGATCATTGTAATCCAATGATATCGGCCAGCTAACATGCCACGTGGTCAGTTTTACCCAATAAAGTTGCTCAAATAGCGTTGATCTTCCATCTTTAATTTTTATCAAGTAATTTACGCCAATTACAATAAAAAAAAATGTAGTGTCAGCTATAATCAATAGAAAATTAGAGAAAGATTAAAAAAACTTTATAAACCTTTTAATATGAAATTTGAAGTTCAATAATTTACCGAAATAATTTTTAACACAACATTCGATATCCGCCATTAAAAACAGTCTCATTGGGTCATAGTCACGTACAACAATCACGCGTCCATTATGAGCCAATGAGACTGCTCAGTTATGCCATGTCAGTCTCCGATATCATTGGATTACTATGAGCGTACCGCTCATAGTAATCCAATGATATCGGCTAACTGACATGTCACGTGGTTACCGTAACCCAATGAGATCGTTCAAATAGCGTTGATCTTCCATCTTTAATTTTTATCAAGTAATTTACGCCAATTATAATTAAAAAGATAGGTATTGATTATTAGAAATTTATCTTCAAATCTTCAAATCTTCCTGCCTAAATTCCCTAACAAACAAAAGTTGTTTCATAAAAATCCATTCAGCCGTTCTCGTGTTATAAGTGTACACATGCGCTCAGGCATTTCAGATTCATAATATGTATAGATATGCTACTCCCCGCGCTCAGGCATTTCAGATTTATTATATACAGGTAGGCCTCGATTAGCGCGAATAATTGGTTCCATGAATTTCTCGCGTACCTATCTTCAAATCTTCCTGCCTAAATTCCCTAACAAACAAAAGTTGTTTCATAAAAATCCATACAATAAAAAAATTTCGAATAATCAGTATCTATCTTCAAATCTTTCTGCCTAAATCTCCTAACAAACAAAAATTGTTTCATAAAAATCCATTCAGTCGTTCTCGAGTTATAGGTGCACATGCGCGCTCAAACATTTCAGATTTATAATATATATATATACTAGCTGTAATACCCGGCGTTGCCGAGTTTTGTTTATAAATCACATAGCAATTATTAACTTTTTAGATTAGATTATATTTTATATATTATTATTGTACAGATTTTAGTTGTTATAGAAATTTAGTTGTAGATATTTAATTGCTGAATTTTGAATCTTGTTTTATTTTACATATTATTGAACAGAAATATACTAAATTTTATTTTGAATAGCAAATGATGATAATTTGATCTGAAAGAAATGCCTGCTATGTATAAAAATTTACTTGGTTCTATTATAGTGATCTATTTTATTTAAAGCTGAAAGAATAAGAATGTATTTATTTGTATCAATTTATTATAGATTATATTTTAATAAATAACAATTAAATTATGAAATAAAAAATAACTATTTCAGAAAATATATAGTTTAGATAAAGAAACAAAAAGTGGCATAAGATCAGCAGAGGAACAGAATTAGGGATTAATATTGGCAATTAATAACAATTGCTTATATAAATTATAATTATATTTACCTTCATTTAATGGATCTGTGGGAAGAGAATGATTTAAGCATCTTTTAACTACATCCATAATATGTTCAGGTTTGGAAAAAATTGGTAATACTCTAATAAATGAATTCTGAGGTGGAGGCTTTGAAACATGGAATTGTATTGGACAAGGTACAGCAATATTCACATACAATTTATCTTTAATGTCAGAATACTAAAATATAAAATAATGATGATTATTATTAAAACTGTATTATTAAAAGAAGGTATATTATAAGTAGCTTACTGTCCAATTAGTGCATTTTGTATTTTTTTCCTGGGGTCCAAATGAAATATTAAATCCATATTCACCTGCCCAGTCATTACTAAAACAAAAAAAAAAATTATAAATTTCTATTCTTTAAAATATATTTAACATATGTCATTTCTAATCACATATTTTAATTTGACAAATGAGCATTTAGATAGAATAATGAAAAATAATCAATGTCAGCTATTTATGGCTAACATTGCTAATGAAAGTCATGGTAGAATAATCTATTGTTATTAATCATTGTTAGACAATCAATGTTGTTTATTGACAGCAATGTTGATAAAACAGTTATTATGCTGGCCTAACATGGCCCCAAATCATATACTAATAAGTAGGAACTTCCACTTAGAAAACAAGAATTATATTTGAAAACAAGCACTAATTTAAAGTGGAAAATTAAATAATTTATTGAAGCACTTTCGACTTTAACAAGTCATCTTCAGCATACAAATTTAAGTATAGAACATTCTGGAACATAAACTTTTTATAGAACATTATATAAATTCAAAAAATTTAAAAACGTAGATAATTAGAACATATGTTAAAGTAGAATAATTAAATATACACATGCTAAGAGTTATATTAATGTTTAAACGATTATGCACAACATAATAAACAAAAGGAAACTTAAATAAAATTAATTAAAACGATAAATTACGATAGTGGCCGATTGGTAGCATTTACAAAAACCATTGTGGCAGTATGTTGATGGGTTGATTGTCATTAATGAGTGGATTTTCTTTCTACATGTTTCAATAATCATGGCTTCAGCGGTCTTAATATCTTCGGCTGTATCAAATTGTCTAACTATACGTGCTTGACTCCATTTGATGTTGATATCATATTTGTAATGTTTGACAAGCGCAGTAGAGAAGTTAGCTTTTTGTATGTCATTTTGATGTTCATTTAAGCGAGTAACAAGAGACCTAATTGTACTACCGTAAACTTCATGCCTATTACAGTCATTGTTGTAAATAGGGATAATATAAATGCCAGCACGTTTAGAAGATGGTAATGGTGGTTTAATGTTCTTTAAGGCACGAAACATAGTATTTAGCCGAGCATAGGGTAGAGATTTATTATCTTTTAATAAAGTTTTGCTTAAGAGCTGTATGGCAGTGTGGTATGGAATAGGATGTAAATGGGACAGGTTAGGTTGTTGTGAAGTCTCGGGATATGTAATGGTAACCCGTGTATTACTATCAATGGACTTATTGATATTATCAACGAAAACTTTGTCATACCCGTGGAGAATGGCCTGGTTGAATATGATCTTATATTCAGCTAGTTTACTGGAGTCATCCGAGCAATGGGTGCGTAGTCTCTGCAAAAGGAAGCATATAGCAACGACTTTGTACTTAATTATATCATTAGACCACATAGGAATAAAAACAGGTGTATAAGTTGGTTTTCTAAATATTGATGTATAAAATTTCATATTAGATATGGTAATGTCAACATCTAAGAAATGGACATTAGTAGAAGACTGATGTTCTAAATTGATGTCTAAACCGAGAGAATCGTTTTTAAAATAGTTCATGATGGAGCTTATATTGTTGGAATCATTACAAATGATAAATAAATCATCTCGACATATCTTCTTAAGAATTTAATGTTAGCATATACAGTAGTATTGAAGAGACCTGCTCTTCACATCTTTTTACAATTAGCTTGGCTATAACACCTGCCATAGGGACACCTTTAGTTTGCTTATAATACTGATTGCCATACGTGAAGAATGAGTTAAGTTAACAGATGGGAAATGTCCCTTAACATAGCTGCAGGAACATTTAAATCAGTAGTATGCTCTAACAGGAAGCGATAAAGACATAGGCAAGCAGGTTCAATCAAAATCGAGGGGAACAACGCTATATAATTTGCAACCAGCATGGTATCGTTGTCCTCAAGATTATTTCGAAATAGTTCTTGGATAAATTGTGAAGACGAAGTTACAATAAAAGGGTATGAGTTTAAAAATTGGTCACACTCCATGCTTCTTATGGCTATTTCCACCAGCACTCCTGCAATTGGGCTACCTATAGGCACACCCTTCGTTTACTGGTAAAAGGAACCCTTAAACACAAAATATGAATCATAACAAATCATATGTGTGATGTTCCTAAGGAGCTGTGCACAGAGGTGTGATTCCAGTATATTTTCTAAAAGAAACCTATAGAATAATAGGCATGTGGATTCCAGAAGCAGGGATGGTAAAGACTCTCGAAATCATATTTGACAAATATGTTGTTCTGATTATGTTCCACTTTCGTGATTCTTTCTAAGATCTTAGATGCGGAGTTGGATGTCAGTTCTGTATCTCTTAATAAATTCATGCATCATTTTGCCATCGTTTTCTCCAGTGAATAAAAAAAGTGGAAAATAAGGAAAAACAAAAAGTGGCTAGGTTCTAACCATCCTTGAAATTCTATGTCAGATATGTAGACGACATCCTGATGATCTGGACAGAAGACTAAGAAATTAATAAGCTATCTGAGGAGTTTACTGTAGAGGCATACGGATTAATATTAAAGATAGAGCAAAAAACCAAAGAGGAGATTGAATACCTAGATATAAAAATATCAACAGAAGGGAGAGACCTAGTAACATCTGTCTACCGTAAGTCGGTATACGAGCCAGTGCTCATTTCCAACTGGTCCAAAAGACCCAATAGCATATAAAGAAGCTGCATTCAGGTTCTTCTTTAGAAGAGCTATCATATACTGTAAGAAAGATGAGGACATTAGGAGAGAGAGAGAATATATACTATATATTGTATCAGTTAGAACAGTGATGGCAAATCCAAAATCTTTACATGGTAAAATTAGGAAAATCAGCCAAGAAATATACCTTAGGTCAGTAGTTTTCAAACTTGCTGTGTCTGCGCCCCCCTTTTTTCATAAAAAAATTAATATACCCCTTGTTTTCATAACAGTCTAATTTTATAAATACTTTCTACTTACAGTAATTCTACAAAACAATATACTATATTTTGTATAAATAAAGTTCTTATAAAAAATATATATTTTTTATGGTATAAAAATTATTAATATAATTTGACAAACTTACAAAAAAAATGAAAAATAAAATATTTGTTTAATACAACATAATATTTAATATAATGGGTAGGCTTGTTTTCGGCACAAATTCTCTTAAATTGGTTGTCATGGAAGATCATCATTGTGAAAGATATCACTACTCACAATTCTTTTTTAATCACTAAATGAGATTGTTATTTTGTCTTTAAAATAGCTACAGCAGAAAGTTTCTGGTTGCATGGATATATGTACTGATATTTATAACATTGCTGATTCATTTTTTTCAATACCGAAATTTGAATTATTTTTTGCTTATTTGCCTCAAAAATGATGTTTTTGTTAATTCTTGCGTGCCCCCTTGCAATAGATTCGTGCCCTCTAGTGGGGTGTGCCCCACACTTTGGAAAACACTGTCTTAGGCAATAACCTTTACTAAAATATCTTATACATATATATATGAACCTGTCAGTATAGATATAAATCTAATTATTAGAATAAAAAACAGATATTCAGATTTATAAGTATAATTTTTATTTATATTATCAAAAGCATATAAATGAGTTAAAAAATACTAAAGTTTAAATAAATAAGGACAAAATCAATTTAAAATAAATTCATTATTGTTTTATGTTTTTAAATAACTTTAATCTAGCTGCAAAGGCTTTTGAAAGATACAATAATTAGATCAAATACATTTGTTATTGGCATATGATGGTTGTTTTTAATATTAAATGAGTAGCATACAATAATAAATTTGATGCAAAATATGCCTAATATAATCAGTGAAGGGAATAAGCAAAGGATCATAAAATATCAGTTATTTGTGTTGATGATTTTCAACTGGTGTTCCACAAACCTGACATAAATTTTCCTCAAAAGTTTGTCTCATATATATATTTTTGCTTTGTGTTACAAAAAAAATTTTATAATCAAAAGTATGCTGTGACATTGAAGAGGCTATGAACACTGATTTATCTCATTAAATTCATTATAATACATTTAAATAAAAGAATTTTTTAATAAAACAATTTTAGGATGAGCATGCAGAAAAAAGTTTATTAAGAATATGAATAAGAGATCATAAATTATATAGAGCAAGATATAATCATTATATTAGGTTGATGCATAATTCCGTAGCGTTTTAAATATAGGTTTGTTAAGTTTGTTTGTTTAGTGTTTTATTTATGAAATTCAGTTAAAAATTTGACCAAATCAAGCAAGCAACTATTCAACAATGTAATCTCCGTCATTGTCAATAACTTCCTGCCAACGTTGGGGTAGTTTTTGGATCCCCCGTCTGTAGAAATCTGTTGGTTTTGAGTTTAGGAAGTCATCAATCCAAGTTCCGTACACTTCACAGATGTTCCTAGCCGCATTTACTGCACTTGAACCTCGGTTAAACTCGTACAGCAGAATATGTTGGAAATGTTCGTTTTTCATGACCTGACACTCCATTTTCAACAGCGAAGAAATAACAATCTTTTGTAACAATCTCGCTGACAGCTCGTATTCCACAAGACAACACTCCAAAGTAAACAGTTACAATGTAAAAACGGTAAACAAATGAACAGCAATGCATGTTGCCAGGCCACATCAGAATGCTATGGAATTATGCATCAATCTAATGCTAAACAAACTATGGTTAGATTAGTTGCTTAACAATGAAAAGGTTTTCACTTAAAATCAAAAATCATTTTTGCAAATTGAGAAACGAATACTAATTAATACTATTTGTTAAAGCAAAATTTCTAAAATTACTAGTCAAAAAATGATACTTGTATTTATTTACAAAATTAATATGATATAGTTGAATCAAAATATATATCAGAAAAAACATGAAATTAATTAGAATATATTAAGCTAAGATAACAAAGGATTTTAAAGTTTTATATGCATTACTAAGCCAATATTAGAAAGAATCAAATTCTTTTTAGTTATTCACTAAAATATTTCTAATATGAAATTATTTTTCATTATTTGATATATACTTAACAGTCTTTTTTAATCATTATTCATTTATTAAATAACAGATGGCCATCAAGTTTTATCTGATGATTCTCGTATTTTAAGACTCCTGCAAAGACTTGAAAGAGATGAAGATAGAGAACGTCAGTTGACAACATTAAAGCAACTGAAGGAATTTTTTTTGCAAGTGGATGATATAAAGGTACATATATTTTATAAATGCTAAACCAACAAAAACGTATTGAAAAATATCAAATTAAGTATGGTACCTTTAATTATTTTTTATCAGAAAAGAAAAAAAAATTTTCTAAAAAAAAAAGATTTTTAATAAGAACAATAATACATGCTTTATTACTTAACTTTTTTAATTTTAGATAATTTAAAAACAAAAAGTTAAGATTGATGAATCAGTCATGTGACTCTTTCCAGTATTCAGTTTTAAATCTTTTTGAAAATTCAAATCAAATTTGAATCATTATTACTCAAATGATACTTTGTAGTAAAAATAATAAATATTTTTGAAACAATTCTATATATTTTATAAGCATAATATTGAAAATATTTTTGTCCTATAAAATATAATCAAATATTTTTATTGAACTAAGTTTTTAGATGATGATGATCAAAATGAATAAAGTAATTTTTATTATTGTTTTCAACAAAATATTAGAAAAATATTGTATTTTCTTGATGATGATCCCACATTATAAAGAGAAAACAAATTTTCATCTTTATTAAAATGTCAAAATAATGGATAAATAATAAGCTGTTTCCAGTTATTATTTTATTTTTTTGTGTAGAGACTTGCCTTATTTATACAAAATACAGTATATAAAAATAATATATATTATTATTTTTATATACTGTATTTTGTGCGGGCCACATTATTTTATTATATGTAATACCAATGCTATGTATACTTACATATCTGTACCTTCTCTTTTTTAAATAAATACTATTATCATCAATTGTTTTTGTTTTGGCCCATGGCCCACCATAAATTTTTCTATACGGCCTCCTAAAAAAAAAAGATTGCCCACCCCTGATTTAACCCGTTTGCTGTCATTGATGACTTGTCTAGGAAGTCAAATAAAAAATGATAAAAACAATAAAAAAACAATATAAAAAATTCAATCCTAATTTTATTAATCCAGCTTTAGAAAATCGGTTTTTTGTGTGTAATCATTGAAAATACACTCTTTTGATAGTGGGTCCTAACTTTTTTCAGTTGCTGAAATATTTTTTAAAATTACATGCAAACAATATTTATATTTGAACAGCTCAATAGAATTTAGATTTTTTTATCCCATCTTGTCAATTTTATAGTTTAATTTACCAAACTCATTCCAATTATACAATTTGATAAATGATATTTTGGAAATTTTGGAAAAAATAGAATTTTTTTTAAAATAAGCTATAAAATTCTGAAAATTAAAAAATATTGTAGATAATAAAAAAGTAATGGTTAATTCTGTTAAAATAAACTAAAATAATCATAGCCATTCATTTTTTGTTTTAATTTCATCAAAATTTAGGTGACAATCACGAAAAACAGAATGTAAACACCTTCAGACCATTTAAATGGACATGGCACTTTTCTTGCTTTACAGCAG
This sequence comes from Olivierus martensii, assembly GCA_000484575.1. Classification (NCBI taxonomy): domain Eukaryota; kingdom Metazoa; phylum Arthropoda; class Arachnida; order Scorpiones; family Buthidae; genus Olivierus; species Olivierus martensii. The sequence continues at coordinate 11,465 of AYEL01037029.1, forward strand.
CCACTCCTTTCCCAGAAAATTGCAGCCAAGCCTACTTTGCATGTGGCTAAGTGGCATTGGGTCTGGAGTTACAATATACCAACTGCAGTCTAATTAGAGGAACAGAAAATATATTATAGCTGTTTATCTATCAGATGAGGCCATTTTCATTTTATGTTATAGCAAATAGACTATTTGCTATAACATAAAATATAAGATTTATTGATGAAAAAAAAAAATAATAATAATAACAACAACAATAATTTAAGATACAAATATAACATAAATTAAAGACAACATAAAAATAAAGCTAACAAAAGCAATGAATAAAGCCAAATGAAAAATCTAATCCTAAATTTGATAGGGGTTATAGAATAATTTAATGTCAAATCCAGGAACATACCTATGAAAGAGAGAGTTTTCTTTTTTCATATTTTCTTTAGTTTCTTTACTCTAATGTTGGCCAGATGGCCACATGGTAAAGCTGTGGCTTACTATCCTGGAGGTCTGGATTCAAATCCAAATCCCACATTTCCAGTTTTTCAGAAGAGATCTGGGCTTGGCCTGCTGAACCCATCCTTCAACTTTCCAATTGATCCCATCATGAGAGTTGGCCAGCCTGTGATGGGTTCTACAAGTGACTTGACATATTGCACAAGAGATATACTTTATCTCTTGTGCAATATATCAAGTCACTTGTAGAACCCATCACAGGTGCTGTCAGATATAGTATATCTGTTGTGCACTAACCTAACTTTCTTTACTATATTAAACTTGATAGAAGATGAAAATACTAATGAGCAAAGATATTAATCAAATAGTAGATACAAACAGAAAAGCACTAAAGAGAGAGAGAGAGAAGAGAGAATTAACCTATTGAGGTCTGTTGATGTGTATACATGCCATGGAAGTGAAATAAAAAACAATAAAAACAATTAAAAAAATTCATTCCTGATTTACTCAATGCAGCTATTGTGGAAATGTTTTTTTGCATTTATTGGATAAAAATACATGCCTCTGATGATGGGACCTAAATTTTTCAATTGCCAAACTTTGTTTTTAAATTCTATTTTAAAGATAAAAAATGTGAATGGATTGTATTAGTTGAATTTAGATTATTTTTCATTGAATCTTATTGATTCTACTTTTTATTCTATTATATTTTAGTAATCTTGTTTTGATTTTGGAATGAGATAAATTTATTTTTGAAATTTTATGTAAAACAAGGAATTTTAGTATGATGATTTGTAAAATTCGTAAAATTGAAAAAATATTGCCAATAATGTAAAAATTTTGGTTAATCCTGTTAAAATAAAGAATATTTTTACTTATTTGTTCATTTATTGCTTTACTTTTACAGATAATTTAATAAAATACGAAAAAATCCTAAAGTAAACAACCTCAGGCTATAAAAAAGGGGCTTGGCATTTTTTATTGTTTTATGGCAGCCACTGATTTTGCAAAATCACAGCCAAGTGTACTTTACTGCACTTGTGGTGTGCATCAGCAAAGTCAATTAAAGTAAAGCAGAAAATGTTATAGCTGTTTTTGTCAAGAGCGATTTTCATATATGCTGTATTTTTGGTTATAATTTGAAAATTTATAAATAAAATAAAATAAAAATTATTGAAATGATGGAAAAACATACAAATAAATATATTTTATTAAAAAAATGACAATATTTTAATAAATTTATGTTACTTTTTGACTAATTATATGATGTGACTTAATTAATAAAAATTTGCATAACATTTGGTTTTTTCTCAATAATTTTAAAAAATATGATCTGATTTTCTTCATTCATAGCTTATTTTATTCATAAAGCTTGCTGCTATCAAAAAATAAATATTTCATGGATAGCTAAGATTTCATACAAAAAAAAATGTTTTTTCTCTGATCTGATATAATTAATGAAAAGTTGGGAAAGAAATAAAATTGAAAAAAAATTTTACATTGTTAGAATGAGAATAAAAAACATAATGAATTGTAAAAATTTCAACGAAAATTAAATGAGATTCATAATATTAATTTTTTGCATATTAATTAGGTTTATTTTAAAAACCTTGTAAAATTCAATGGGTAAAAGAGCAAGACTAAGAGAGAGAAGAGCTACAAGAGAGAGCTAGAACTATAAATTAACTGTCAAGAATTTTGGCTTTTTTTTTTCCTCCTCTTATTATTTCTTCTTTCTTCCTATTTTAAAATTCTCCAGTCATATTAAATGAAGAGAAGATTTGAATGGAAACTTGACTCTTCATTTGTCAAGGGAAGATACTGATTCATGTATCAGATTGGTAGAGAAAACTGGTTTATTTTGATCATGACTTATGACCTTAGTTACTAAGAGAAAACTAAATCAATTAGATCAACAGATTAATTAGAGGTCATAGGTCCTGATAAAAGTAAATTCCCTTAGGTATTTATTGGTTTGTTTGAGAAGGTATAAAATTCCATTTCTTCTCCTGATCAAAAAAGTCATTCAAAAATAAAGTTTTCCCAGTCAGTTTTGTTAGCTTTTACAGTTTAAAATGAAGTTGTTATTACATTTAATTACTAAAAATATTTAATTAAAAGGAATTCTTGACAATAAACTAAAATTATTCATTTCTGAAAGAAGTTTCTGACAAGCTGAAATATGTAAAGCAGCTCATAATGTCACATGATTTGTTTAGATTGTCTGTCAGAATGTTGTTTTCACAATTATAATCATTTTAAATCTGACAATAATATTATTGAAAATACATAACATAATATATTTAAATAAATGATAAAATAATGTATTGTAAAATAAACTATTTTATTACGAGGGTTGTCTGTAAAATAAGGTCTCCAATTTTTTTTCACAAAGAAAAATACGTTTATTTGCAATAAATTATACATTGTTGGAAAGTCTGGACTTTCTACTATTTTTCTACATAATCCCCATTATGGTCGATGCATTTTTGCATGCAGTGTAGCATTTTTCGTATACCCGTGTCATAGAACTCGCCCGCCGTGGCACGCAGGTAGCGTATGACCTCTTCTTTCAACTCCTCGTCAGTCCTGAAATTTGTCCCACCCAGGTGTGACTTCAACGCAGGAAAGAGATGATAATCGCTGTAGGGGGGGTGTGTGATGTTATGCCATCCAAATTGGTTGATGAGGTCGGTTGTTGCACGGGCAGTGTGGGGACGAGCATTGTCCTGATGAAAACGCACTCCCTTTGTCAGCCTGCCCCTTCTTTTGTTTTGAATTGCACGACAAAGGTTCTTCAAAGTTTGACAGTAGCGATCAGCATTTATTGTTGTCCCAATAGGCATGAACTCGCACAACAATATTCCCTTCCTATCCCAAACACAGTCACCATCACTTTGCCGGCAGACAATGTTTGTTTAAACTTTCTCGGCTTCGGCGATCCTGAATGCCGCCACTGACGGGACTGTTCTTTTGTCTCTGGTGTCGTGTAATGTACCCAGGTTTCATCGCCAGTGACAATTGAATCCAAAGATTCCTCACCCTTTTATGCATAGCAATCAAGAAATTCGCGGGCTGCTTCAACCCGTTGCCGTTTGTGATCTTCGGTGAGCATTCTGGGGACCCACCTTGCACAAACCTTGTGATAATGCAAATGTTCTGTCAAAATCTTGTCGATAGTAGTCTTACTGACATCAGGGATCAATTTGCATAGCTCCCGAATCGTCACCTGTCGATCTTCAAGCATTACTCTCTCCACTTTTGCAATCGTTTCGTCCGAAATTGATGGCTGTCCGGCACGCTGTTCATTATGGACATCTGTACATCCGTTTTTAAAATCTTTGCACCATTTTCACACATTTTTGATGTCCATACACTGTTGTCCATAAACTTCACATAACTGTCAATAAATTTCTATAGGCGTAGTGTCCTTAGCACATAAAAAACGAATCACAGTACGTAACTCATACCTGGCAGTAGCGGCGAGTGGAAGCTCCATCATGAACGGCTACAAAACCAAGACTAAGCATCATAGACAGCTCGGAGTGGTGGGGATTTTAGGCGGGAAATCAAGCTACACGCCAATGTTGCCAGATCTTGCATTAATGCGTTCCTCGCGACTACAGTACCTTGGAGACCTTATTTTATGGACAACCCTCGTAATCAAACATAAAAGTGCTGAAATGCTAATAGTTTACTGGTTTTTTTTATTCTTAATGATGATCCCAAAAATCAAATTACTGTTGCAAACTTATTGGAAAACAAAGTCTGATTTTATTGTTTGTTTATTTGCACAATATCTGCAAACAGTGTGATATCAGATAGTCTGATATCCAATATTTGTGGAAAAAGGGCAATCTTGAATCCTGCATATATAAAGACTTAAAGTTATCTAGCAGAAAAAACTTCATAAATCAATAGAGTGCTTAACCTGTTTCCATCATATAGATATAACAAAATGATTGAACTTCACCTAAAACTTCATCTTGTAATATAGCATTTATTTCTCAAGTTTGAATATATAGTAGACTCCCTCTTATCTGGTCTTGTTTTTATAGGCCTCTACTTTAGCCAGTCACATTTTTGTCAAGAATTTTGTGCAAATCAAATTCTTAATAAATATCAGAAATGTGATTTACAGAAAAATTCCCACAAAAATGTGAACAATAAAAGTGAGACCAGATAAGAGAGAGTCTACTTCAAAGTGATTCCTACTTTTTATTGTTGATGTATTTTAAAGTACTATATTATCAAATTTTATAGATAGTGAATTAATATGATTGAATCTGTTGGAACCTAAGTTTCCTTATCTGTTTTCTTTATCACAGATTTTTGTATTATGATACAAATGTACATATATAGATAAGCTATGATCTCATGAATTGTAAATAGATTATATATGTAGTATATGCTGATTTTAATTTTATCATAACAATTATATAACAGTTTATATTATATTTTATATTTGATTTATATAAAATTCAATTTATAAAATGTCTCCAGGAATGTAGATCTTATGTAAGTTAGGGAGCTTCTATAGTTAAAAAAAATTAGAAAGCTATTATTATTAAAATTAGAAGAGAGATACAGCATTTGGAAAGAGAAATTTTATGCTAATTTCAAAAATTTATTTTTGTAATTTCATAAAGGGAAGAAAAGTTTTTAGATATTATATCTACTATATAAGAAACTAATATCTGCAAAGTGTAATTAATTTACATATCCTTTGAAATAAATTCAAATTAATTAAATAAAATTTAGAACATTAATTATAAAATTTAAACTACAATTGTTTCATCTGTAAACTAATAATTAAATATATATGATCTTCAACCTGATGGCAGAATGGTAGACATAATCTACAATAAACATGTTTTCATTTACATATAAAAAAAGACTGCATTCAATAATTATATTCAACAAAGAGTAGACCAGAAAATTGCCTTGCAAGATATTGAATCAAGATTTTTAAAAAATATATTCAAAAACAATAAATATTTTCTCAAAAAAAAAAAAATAAAAATAAAACTAATGGGATTTCCTCCATATTTTTTAAAAATTAAAATCAAATGAGATGGAAATATCTTCATTTTTTGTTTTTTTTTTTACATTTGTATCATCATATCATTAATATAATAATTTTAAATAATCTCTACATAAATAAAACTGGAATATTAGATATTATTTTATGAATGTAATTAATAATTTTTAACGAAAATGTGACACTCTAAAGATATGTTGTTTAAAATATCTTTTTTATGCATATTTAACACATAAATACACAAAGATACAAAATTCTGCAATTTCTAAAATATATTTGAGTCTCCTTTCAAATAAAAAAATTTATTAAACAGTTTATTTTTTAAAAATATTTATGACCTTAAATTTTCATATCTATGCTCATTATTATTATGTAGTCATTCTATTGATCAAAGCATATATTCCTGTACATAGATTTTGATCATTATTAAACTTGTGTAGTTTTCAACTTGCATATTTAATTGGCTTCAAAAATTTGTGTATGAGTGAGTGAACTATATATATACAATACAGGGTGGCTAATATATATTGAAATGGCTAAATATTTTGAAAACCATTTATCGGAATTCTTTGAAATTTGGCATGATGTTAGATATGCATACATCCTACTATCTGTATTTTTTTCAATTTTATATTGTCATTTGTTTTCAATATCCTAGACAAACTTCACTTTTTTTTAAAGGGCACTAGGGGTCAGTTTGACCATATTTGAGAAGAGCATTTCTTCCTGAATTCAGTGATATAGTACATGCCTATCTTATCTTTTAGGAAAACCCATGTTTGCCATAATGTCTTTTCTTGGTGATGGTTCATTCACTGCGATTGCTGCTAATGCTTCTGCATTGCCGGATCGTCAGCTGGCGATGGAAGTTTGCTTAGCACCGGGATCCTGTTCTACAATAAACATTCTGTTCTTGTTTGAATATTGAATTACACTGATTTTTTATGGTTTTCGTTAATCTTGGTGTACTTTATTTCATACTAACGTTTCTACAGTTCATCATTACTGTTTACTGTATCTGTGCAATAATTATTGTTAAAAATGGCCCCATTTAAGTGAAAAAAGAGAGGATAGAAATATTAATGATGATTGGTTATGCTGAGAGGCATCAAAGCTTCGTTGAAGTAGTGACTCTTTTCAATGAAATTCACTCTGACTGAAATACCATCTTCAAATGAACTGTTTCAAAGACTGTGAAGATGTTAACTCTGACCTATCCTGTCTGTTATTTTATTATGCTCTTTTTATTATTTATCGTTATATTCAATATTATTTAACATATTATATTTTTGTTTAAGAGTTAACTTACTTCCACATCTCTGTCGTAGTATTTAGCAATCACATGTTTACGGAACAGACATCCATCTTTCAAACATTAGCTTTCTCGGTTAATGACGTCATCAATTTACATAATTTTACCACTGATCCGATATGGGAATATAAGAATGATCTCTTATTGATGTTTTGTTTGGTATATAAATTGTAAAGAGGATGACATGAATTGATTACTCTGTAAGCTAATAAATTTGAAATTGTTACATGAACTATGCAAATGAGCCAAGCTCGGGACTGTAATCACTTAGTATAAAATCGTATGTGTCTGACGACATAGATGTATTGCATTAACATAGGGTTGGCTAAATGACATTTGAATTCTTGTAAAAATTGACAATTGCTTGAAGTTTGTATCAGTGGTTGAGGTATTAGAATTAGTTAGTATTTAAGATTATATTTCTTGAGAATAATTTAGATTTTTGGATATTGACATTTGATTAAATAAGTTTTGTTGGCTGTTTGAATCTGCTTTATTATTGTTTAAATAAAGCTTTAATTAATGCTATTTGTAAGTGTTTTGAATCTAATAAATTTATATTTTTTGTTATTTAACTTTTTGAGAAATTATTCAATTTACTAGTATAAGTTTCTAACATAGTTTGTTGTTTTCGATCTAACACTTAATTGATACTTTTAGTTGTAAGTTTCCAGTTATTTGTTCTTTCTGGTTAAACATCAAGTTTTGATTTAGATTGTTTTGGATTTAATTATATTTAATTTAGAACATAGTAAAAGACCTGAGCTCAGACCGAACTCTGAATTTGCAGAGTCGTTAGAACTGTTAGGTTTAGTTTATAATTATTATTATTGACCAAACTCTGAATTTGCAGAGTCGTTAGAACCGTTAGGTTTAGTTTATAATTATTATTATTGGTATTGTTAAAATTCGCAACTTTGCAAGACATTGCAGATATTTAATGAAACTGGGAGTGTTAAAGATTGACCAAAACCTGGAAGGCTAAATAATGTTACTAATGGCAAAAATTCATTGTCAGTTATGTTAGACGTGATAGAAAATCCAAAAAGTTCTGTACAGCAGTCAGCATTGAACCATGATATGAATAGATGTTCAATACAAAAAATACTGAAACGAGGAAAGTATCATCCCTACAAGATGCACTTGTTGCAAGAACTGAGTGAAGATGATTTTAACTGGAGGATTGAATTTTGTGAAACAATGATGCACAGGATAACTGAGGATGGTAACTTCATTAACCGTGTGCTTTTTTCTGATGAATCTACTTTTTGTTTAAATGGCCAAGTTAACCGCCATAATTGTAGATTTTAGTCAGACATTAATCTGTATTGGATGGAGGAAGTCCACACCCAGCATCCACAAAAAGTTAATGTTTGGTGTGGCATCATTGGTCATCATATTGTACATCCATTTTTATCAATGGCAGTTTAACATCTGAGAAATATCTACAACTTTTGCAACAACAAGTTATACCCCGATTAAGGCAAATATTCCCAAACTATGAAAATCCGGATCTTCCAGCAGACACCATATGGTTCCAACAAGACAGGGCACCACCCCATTTTGGACATCAAGTATGCCGGTATTTAGACGAAACATTTCCTGGTAGGATGGAGAGAAACAATCGAATGGCCACCTCGATCACCTGATTTAAGTCCACTTGACTTTTTCTGGTACGCCGGTATTTAGACAAAACATTTCCTGGTAGGACGGAGAGAAACAATCGAATGGCCACCTCGATCACCTGATTTAAGTCCACTTGACTTTTTCTTCATCAATGGCAGTTTAACATCTGAGAGATATCTACAACTTTTGCAACAACAAGTTATACCCCGATTAAGGCAAATATTCCCAAACTATGAAAATCCGGATCTTCCAGCAGACACCATATGGTTCCAACAAGACAGGGCACCACCCCATTTTGGACATCAAGTATGCCGGTATTTAGACGAAACATTTCCTGGTAGGATGGAGAGAAACAATCGAATGGCCACCTCGATCACCTGATTTAAGTCCACTTGACTTTTTCTTGTAGGGTCATATAAAAAATTGGGTTTTGTTAACAGAACAATGCGTATGGAGGAGTTGCAAGAATGAATAAGGGACGAAATTGATAATATTCCATCAAACACTTTGATTCATTGCAAAACTTTGTTCAACATACTCATTATTGCCAGGAAATAAACGGCCAGCATTTCAAGCATTTATTGTAATATTTGTATTTTTTGAGTTTTCTATAATACAGTATGTTGAATCTAACATAACTATTGTCTTTATCATCATCTTCCAAAATTAAGATTTGAGTATCTTATTAAAGTTTTTGAAATGTTTTTTGTAGAATAGTGTCCCATTTCCATTTGACGATCTGGCAATGTAGAAGCATTAGCAGCGATCGCAGGGAACCATTGGCAAGAAAAGACATCGCGGTAAAGTAAACATTGGCTTTTTTTGGGATTTTCCTAAAAGATAAAATAGGCATGTGTTATGTCACTGAATTCAGGAAGAAACGCTCTTCTCAAATATGTGAAGTGACCCCTAGTGCCCTTTAAAAAAAGTGAAATTTGTCTTGGATATTGAAAACAAATGACGATATAAAATTGAAAAAAATACAGATAGTAGGACGTAAGCATACCTAACATCATGCCAAATTTCAAAGAATTCTGATAACTGGTTTTCAAAATATTTAGCCGTTTCCATACATATTAGCCATCCTGTATATAAATAAATAATACATTCTACAGTCTGTTGAATACTATTAAGCAGTTTTCATAATTTTTTACAGATATAATTACAAAGATACAAACTTTCTGTATATTATGTTTAGTTTTTTTAATATCCATGAATCCTATTGAGTTAAAATTATTTTAAATATTAAAAAGTATAATAGTATCATATGCACTCTATTAGGTATTCAGTACTCATTCAATAGAAGATTATGATAGAAGAAATGAAGAAATTGATCCAGTTGCTGCTTCTGCAGAATATGAACTTGAGAAGAGAATAGAAAAGATGGATGTTTTTCCAGTAGATCTAATGAAAGGTAAATCTTAAATTTTATTATTTAGAGAAAATTCTAAAATTAACCTTAAATATATGTTAATTTTGAATGAATATGTAATATATACTGTGTATATATATATATACGTATGAATATGTATATATATATATATATTTAAAT
>AYEL01037030.1:0-68131 GCA_000484575.1 Olivierus martensii
ATAGTGTCTCCATTTTCAAGAGTGAAGCCTCCTTTCTTTAGGACTCCCTTTTCTATGTGGAGTGTTTTGCATTTGTCTAGGCCAAACTCCATGTGTATGTCTTTTGAAAATGTGTGTGTAATTTGTAACAGCTGTTGTAATTGTGTTTGTGTTGAGGCGTACAGTTTAATGTCATCCATGTAAAAGAGTATGAGTATGAGTGTATGTAGTGTGTGTATGTAGAGTATGAGTATGAGTGTATGTAGTGTGTGTGAGTGTATGTAGTGTGTTGTTTGATTTTTTCATCTTTCAGTAGCTTAATAATAATAAAGAGGGAAAATAAAATATATATCTGACTAAAATATTCAGAGATTTAAAATATAAAACCATCAAAATATAGTTTTATTAAATTAAATATCAAAACTGGCGATGAACATAATATTAAGTTTTCAATACTATATTAATTAAATTTTATCTTTTAAAATACCGACATCGAATTAAATTTCAGTAACCTTCTTTTAAGCAAATATTTTAATTAACAAAATAAGAATTTTATTTCGGAAATTATATAATCAACACAGTAAAAGCAAAATAACATCTTTAAATAATATATTCGACTAAAATTAACAAATCATTTATTTATTAATTGGTTACTCATCAACTTGCAGCAGAATAAGTGACTACTCATCCAAATTGCCAAAACATATTTTTAGGTTAATGATTTTTTCATCATCTGATTATATTCGTTCCACAAAGTTGTTTTGTCATTTTAGGCCTATATAAAGAGAAATTTTCGAATGCGAATTCATTGCTTTATCTAAAACTATTTGGATAATGATTTCGAATATAGGAATCGTCGTTTTGTTGACAACTCTTCTCTTCATCGTATCTGCATCTGCATGTAAGAATACTTAAAAAAATTAGTTTTAATTTTTATTTTATAAAAATAATATATAATTTTTATTTATTTTTCAGCTAATCAATGCAGCGCAGCTGGTACACCAGGAGTAAGTATATTCCCATGTTTCACAAATAACTTTTTTAATAAAAGAAATTCATTTAAATAATTAATATTTTTTTATTTTAGGTGGAATGGACATTTGTAGTCCCCATCCTTGTTGTAAGTTCTCTTTTTTACAGTTGGACGTGCAAATAAATAAATTTTTAACTTTTTATGTTGTTTAAACGATATTTTTTATTTTTTCTTGTAAAATAGGTAATGAACCAAATTTATATGTTTTTGAAGAAGTAAACTTCCTGTAATTTATAAATAATGTAACAATTAAAATTAATCTGTAATATTTTTGTTTAAAAACAGCTTGTGTTCCTTTAGAAAATAAATTATACTGAAAAATCTTGCATTTTATTTATTAATAAAATTCTGATTCCATATTTGAATTTTCATAAGATGTATCTTTATAATTTTTCCAAATTATTCCTTAGTTGTACAATGATTCGCAAATATTGCTCGTAAATTTTCCAGTTTTAAAGAAAATATTTCTTCATAATTTAAGTAATTTGTTATAAACTTGCGCCCATATTTTTATATTCAAATCTTTTACAAATACGTAATGCACTTATGTGACATAATTTTAACATTAGAGCATCATATATTAATAATGAAACGTGTATATGATTATATGTATTTTGCGGTTCAATCTTTAAACTGATTCTTACAAATACTGTATAAACTCCTATAAAGGTAAGTTCACGCTACGACCGACTTGACCGATTCTACGTCACGTTTCTATAGCAACAGCAGTTGGTAGTCGGTCCAAGTTTCGTCCGGCTGAATATCTATAGCAGGGGTGGGCAATTATTTTCTGCCGAGGGCCGGATAAACAATCTTAGGGGTGGGCAATTATTTTCTGCCGAGGGCCGGATAAACAATCTTCAGGGGTGGGCAATTATTTTCTGCCGAGGGCCGGATAAACAATCTTCAGGAGAAACGGGCCATATAAAAATTGAAAGTACCTAAGTGGCAAATTTAACGTTATGACACCGTAATTATGTAATTAAATAAATTATTGATGATAATATTAGCAACTCTATTAATAATTATTAAAAAATACTTTGACATAAAATTATTATTCACGTTCAAGCAAAATTGATTCTTGCCCAAACACATTCCTCTCATCATCACATGGGAAAAGAATAATGATTGCGCCAATTTATCTACACACGTTCTTGTAATCTTGCTATCGTATGTAGCCACTTTTGTGATACACAAAGAATATATTCGTGTATCAATATTATTTTTAAAATACACTTTTCTTGTGTAATTGTGAGGCCCGCACGGCCCGCAAGACTAGAACGAACGGTTCCGAACAGGCGGACAGCCTACAAGCGACGTGTGACGCGGATAAGGACGGGTGACGAGAGACTGGACGAAACGGACACTGAGACTACGTTTGTAGGTACAAACATCATCTTTTATTGGAGAGAGAGATAAAAGTTGATTACAATGAATCCGACGAACAGTGTCGGGGACAATACCTTTACAAAAACTTTAAAGTTGCGTCTCTGGCGATACCAAAGTTTGTTGTTCATCTTCCAAGGCGATTCTGCTGTTCCGTCTATCTCGGAAATATTGTTCCCTTTCTCAAAGGCGTAGCTCGTGGAAAATGGACAGTTCTTTTACTAATACTACCCGTAGAAAAGTCCAGGATCGTTGAACACACTGTTGAACGCACGGCGGTCGTAAGAATATCTCCACCAATTAACGAAAATGGACGATGCCTCGTATGAGATCGCAAAGAAAAGACAAACGTCTGTACTTTTCCTCAGACTCGAATCACAAGTACCCCATCTGGGATCTGCTTCTGCTCTCTACCGCGGGCTGGAACCAACTGTCCTTTCTTTGTTCAGATTCCCCTTCTACACTTTTGATGAATAAATAAACAAGTACATCTCTCCCCTTTTCTAGGGAAGGTGACATCTCGACCTCCATCTCATAACTCCGTACAACCCTCCGAACACCTGCACGATGTCGAAGCCCTAATGCGGCTTACATCATAGTATATTTATTTTCTTTTGGGGAAATAGTGGGGACCGGAGTACTTCGGACCCGGCTGGAGGAGAGACCCTCTCACCCGATGTTGCTCATAAATTTGTCAACTCCGATAACTTACGATCGGGTGAGAAGTGACATTCTCCAGCGGACCGATCTCGGCCCTCCACAGTATGCAAAGAATTCAAAAGCATCCGTAGAAACTATTTTTTTTTTCATTAGAAAGATTAGAAAATAATTCGTCCTACAAATTAATAAATTCGGATAATTTTCTTTAAAAACAAATATTTTATCAAACTGATTGATTGCTAGCAACCCATTACATCAAAATGTTACAAAATATTAGGTACTTACGTAATTAATTTTGTAAAAAAAAATTTACAACTTGATACAAATGGAGAAATTTATTATGTTCATGGTTTATTATATCATCAAAAATTTGGCGTAACTCGGTAGTGTGCGTGTACACTTGCGACGTAGGCCCTATCCATTATTTTATTTTTTCTTTTCGAGTAGAATTTTACAAATGTGGGCCTTGAAACTGTAATGTGTTGTAATTTATGCGACGGGCCGTATAAGATGCCTTCGCGGGCCGCCTTTTGCCCACCCCTGATCTATAGTCTAGTCGCCACAGTCCGCCGACAATAACCAATCAGAGTGCTTTCTGAACAGCCAATCATATTTTTTTTTTTTGGCAGATAGTCTGTGATGTTTAATCGCTATCTTGGATGGTAAAGATTACAAAGACATTCACTTGTCAGAAAAAAAAAATTCTTGGAGAGAGATATCCCAGAAACTTAATGTTGATGGTTAGTTATGACTTCAAATATTAATCCTTTATTATAATTTTAATTTCTTTTTTTCACTAATATATGTTTTCCGTTTAATATTTCGAAAATAAACAGAACATTAGAAGTAACTTAATTACTTTCTAAATGTTCCTCAGATTTATTTAGTCAACATGCAAAATGATGTTACGTAAAAATATGAAATGCAATGTATCATGCAATTAATAAGCCAATTTATATTGTAGAATCAATAATTAAGAAGAGGTGGTATTAATACTTAATAAAACGAATTTATTTTCAGAGATCTCTACTGAATCAACAGAAATTAAGCAGTGTATAAAAGAATTAATTACAGATATAGAACCAAGTGATCACGAATATGCTGGAAATGGCCAACAAAATTATGACAACAGGAAAAAAGAATAAAAGTATGAATACTTCATGTCAGAAAAAGTATTTGAGTAATTATTTTCATATAGATTTATAATTTAATCTGTATTTTCATTCAGTTTCCATTGGTAAGAGAAGACAAGATTTTTGGGAGAAGGAAATGTTAGAATTAATTTAAGATACAAATGTCACAGAAGGAATGAAAAAAGATGGCTATTATTTTATGTCACTTTTAGAACGTTTTCGTGAAATTCCATCTAAAAAAAGAGAAATACAATAAGACGTCACATTGAAAATGCTTTTGCAAAGGTTGAAGAAGAATCTTCATAAATATATATACATGTTTTAATTTGTTTTATGATTTTATAAATAAATATATCATTAACTGGAATACAGCAAATTAAGTTATCTTAGTAAATTTAAACTTGTATGCAACAAATATTAATTAGATAATTTTTGTTTTTACAGTTTCAGTTCATAGCTTGATTTAACATTTATTTTATCATTCCAGAAATAAACACAGAACTTTCCTTTTACAAACTGATTACAGGCATAGAAAATATTTTGATATAATATATGCAACAAATATTAATTAGATAATTTTTGTTTTTACAGTTTCAATTCATAGCTTGATTTAACATTTATTTTATCATTCCAAAAATAAACACAGAACTTTCCTTTTACAAACTGATTACAGGCATAGAAAATATTTTGATATATATTATTTAATAACATAAATATAAACTGCTTTCTTAGCAAAGCACTTTATTAAATGTAAAATCAACGCTATGAATTGAAACTGTAAAAAACAAAATTTATAAAAATTTAATATAAAATCATAACTTTTAAATGCTGAATTTTAAGAACACATTTACTACTATTGAAGTAAATTTAAATATTATATTTAAAATATAATGAGTTTATTACTTTATATTTCTTCTTTGAATATGCTTTACAATTTTGACATTCACATAAAACTATTCTATGATATAACAGATTAAAAGACATTGATATATCTAAATGAGTTTAGTAAAATTATTCTTTTATTGTCTAGTTTATTGAAAAAAATTTTAATATGTTAGAAATCAATTTTTTTCTTACAAAATAATTAAGATTAGTCTAAAAGTAGACATCATACATCATTTGTGTTTCTGATATTGAAATTTATCTAACGATGATTGGTTGTATTATCAAAATATAACAACAGCTGCGATTGGCTAATACAAAACGTCATTAGACAGTCGGCGTGTAATGTGAACAGCCTGGCTCGAAGTTGTTGGAATCGGTCGGTCGGTCGAATCGGTGAAGTCGGTCGTAGTGTGAACCCATCTTTATTAGAAAGATTTAAGTTAAAATTTAGTTCCTGTAAAAATATAAAATTAGCAGGTGGTGCTGCAATCACATCTGCCACTAGAGTCCCTACATATATAGAGTACCGCATTTCTTTGCGCAATCAGATACCGCCAAATCGGCCATTTTATATTCTGTTAGATAGGGTGTTGGGGATGTTATCATTGCGTTCATAGGCTTTCTGGTATTTTTTAAGAACATGCTTTGTTATAAGGATGTAAGTTGTTCTAATCAAATAGAAAAGGATCATAAATTCTTTCTTTTGCCGCAAAATAAAAGAAATTAGAGATAAAAAGAAGTGATTACGAAATATTAGCAGGACAACTTTTCCAAATACGATCTTCGTTTGCCAGGTAAACAACTGCTATATTTATAAATTAGAAAAGAAATATAATATTATAGTTTACTTTCCATAAAGTTACTCGTGAGTATCGATCGGCAGGAGGATATAAAATGGCGGATGAATCGATCGGCGGAGGATATAAATGCAGGCTGAAAGTTGTCCTGCTAATATTTTGTAATCACTTCTTTTTATCTCTAATTTCTTTTATTTTGCTGCAAAAAAAAGAATTTATGATCCTTTTCTGTTGATTAGAACAATTTACAGCCCTATAACAAGGTATGTTCTTAAAAAATAACCAGAAAGCCTATGAACGCAATGATAACATCCAAAACACCCTAACAGAATATAAAATAGCCGATTTGGCGGCATCTGGTGGCGCAAAGGAATGCGGTACTCTATATATCTAGGGACTCTAACCTGCAACGTTATTAGTTACATACATCGATGGTTAGCAACGAGAATATGTGAGGAGTTTTCCTTTATTTAATACGATTTAGAAATTAGTTTAATAATCGAAGATGTTATTCTCGTGGATTTAAATAATGAATAAAAAGTTTCTGTTAAAGGTATCTGACTTTAATTTTACTCTACCATTTTCCAGTATTGTATACTATAGTCTATCTCAAGATAACCGGACAACCGAACACCAAAGGAAACACTGTATTCATACGCGATTTGTAAATAACAACAATATTTTGTTAAATTTTGTCATATGATTTTAACTAATAAGGACTATTAAAATTAATATTGAATTTAACTAATAAGGACTATTTTCCTTTGTGTAGAAATATCCACAACAATAGTAATGATTTCCTATCAGGTTATCTTGAAATAGACTATAATAAGCGGTAACTTCTTTCCAGTTAAGAATTAAAATAAGATATTTAATCTGCCGTTAGATTTGTAATTTTGAGAATATTTATAAAAGAAACAGAGAATTTAGCAATATACCTATAGAAAATATTACAAAATTGTGATGAACTAATGTTTTCTGATTAGACAAAAAAATTGCGTTTAGTAATACAGTTTTATTACTTCATTACGTTTCATATGTTTTATGGCTACAGATTATTACATTTACTTTGGTTACATATATAGTCTATAAATAAATTTTGGTTACATCAAAAAGTTCAAAATTCTATACATATATCGCAACTATTATATGACAATATGTATATCATAAACAAGAGACTTTTTTAATAGTATATTTAAATAAACGTTTATTTTCATTTAATAAATATATTCATAAAACTTAAATTTAGATATTAAAAATTATTTATTGATTACATTTTCAAATTTACAATTAACATAATTATTTAAAATTCAATAATATCCAAATTTAATAATTTTGAAGTAGAAGTAATCACATCAGTTTGATATCTGTCGATAAAAAAATATTACGTTATTAATGCTGTTGACAAAAACTATTTCATAGATTAGGTAATTCAATATAATAATATTTAAAATTTATAGCTTACAATGTCTGCATTTGATATTAAATTTTAATTCTTGATTATTTTTCATTAATCTATTAAAAATTCGAAGGTTAAAAAGATGGCCTAGTAGCACAGTCGTTATTGTTTTACTTTCGTAATTGTGTGATCGCTGGTTCAATTCTCATATTAATTTTTTTATTTATTTTATTTTTATTATTTTTTTCTCACATTGTTTTATTTAAATACAATTATTTATAATTTTATTTGTTTTAAATATTTTATGTATATATTGATATATACCAGGTACATAATTTTTTTTGTCAACAGATGATGCCACTTTCCATTCTATAAGAATACTAACTTGTAATAATTAATTATTACATTTACTTCGGTTACATATATAGTCTATAAATAAATTTTGGTTACATCAAAAAGTTTAAAATTCTATACATATATCGCAACTATTATATGACAATATGTATTGATTATATTTATATATATTTATTTTGATCAAACTACTTCTTAGTTTAGGATATTTTGAATTAATTTCATTTTAATACTCAAGAGAGTGTAATAACATTCTTATGAAAAGTTTGTTGAATTAATGTTATTAACTTTTTGTTTCTAGAAGTTTTATTCAACATTATCGGTTTCAGAATCAGATATTTCTTTTGTTTGACTATATTTTTAAAATTAGATTAATAAATAAAAATTAAGAAAAGAGAAACATTCTAAATTTTTAAGAAAAACAAAATTATTTATTGATTTACATTTTCAAATTACATATAACATAATGTATTTAATTTATTTAAAAACATTTATATTTTCAGTATCATTTTGAAAGCAGATGTAATCAATCAAATTCATTATCTGTTGAAAAAAAATCAAAACATTAATTGAAAAATATGGTGATAACAAATAGATATAAATGCTGTATAAAACAAATATATTCTATATACATTATGAATATTTTCGATAATTAATAATTAAAACTTACAATATTTGGAGCCATATTAAATTTTTAATTCTTTTTTTATTTTCAATTAACCTGTTAAAAAGAATACAATATAAATTTTTTCCTTGTATTTCATATTTGTTCATAATTAAATGACAAAAAATTTAAGATTATTGAAAAAATATATGTATTTTTTATAATTAGCAAGCGATAAAAATAATGCATATTAGATTTCTACAAGTTTTCAAATTCTTTATTCTACAATTGTCTATATGCTACCATTAAATAACAATAAATAATTATTCTACAATTATATAAGTTTCTATATTCTATATTGCAGGATAAAAATGTTAACATTGAAATTTAATATAAAATAATATTATACATAATAATAGCATTAATATCATAATAAGAATTATTTTTTTAACTTTAATTTCATAAAAATCGATTAATTTTATGAAATGATAATTTTTAAATGTACTGTACATGTATATAAATGTAGAGTTTATTTTAATTAATCATTATATTAATGATTAAATAGCGTATATAGGTATTTCAACTTTTTCACGAAGATAAATGATATCAAAATATATAAAATAAGCTAATAGGTATAAATAAAAGTTATTTAAATATTTTATTTGTTGATCTAAGTCATAAAAGAAAAATTATTCATTCTAGAATCACTATATTTCCCAACGAATCCTTCCGCTCCATCTATCCCCATACCACATCTCTTATTCAAATCTCCTGTCACAATTATTCATTCAGTGCCACGACTTCCATTTATCGGATCATTTAGGTCACATCAGAATTTATCTTTTTCATTCATACTTACATCAATTACAGCTATCAAAAACAGTCTCTTTAGTCCTAATTTCATCCTTACTAATGTTATTCTGTCATTGACATATTTGTATTTTAACATGCACTTTTTCGTTATCTCATTCGTCAGCATATCAACATATTTCTCGCTCGCTCATTATCTTTTACCCTAGATCACAATGTTATTATTTATATGCTGAAATGCTCTTTCGGTAATGTTTCCCTTACACTGAGCACATTCATCTATATTTGCACATCTCATTCACAATCTCTTGTTCATTCCTTTCACTTGTTTATTAACATTCATACTTCAATTTCTGTTCTCTTTGTTTCTCCCTTTGAGAGCGCGTCCTTACTTAGCAATGGGGATTTCGTGCTCCAATGATCTGTCTAGCTCTAGGCTATTGGTAGTTCAACTTTGCGATAATTGTTAGAAATTAGGAGATGAAAAAATGGTACCTAGAGATGTCTGGTGTCCACAAAGGACACCAGACTTCTAGACAATATCATCACTGGCTGATCATCAACATCGTGAAATTATCAACTAAATTTTCGAAACTCAAAATGAAGAAAATCGAACTGTAATGCATATAGGCATTTCATAAACCGTTTAATTATCTTGACTAAACTTTGCCTAACAGTATTTTGATGAAATACAATACTGTATATTAAGCAGTTTAATTTGTATATATTTAAATAGGTTAGGTTAGTTATATTAAGCCTCCGTATCGTCATGGGATATTCTGTATCTGACGGCGGCCACTTAGAGAGCCCATCACAGGCTGACCAGCACCCATGATACGGTCAACGGATGAGTTGAATGATGGGATTCAACATGCCGGGCCCGGACCCCTTCTGAAAATCTGGAGGTGTGGGACCCGGATCCTCCAGTGTGGGTAAGCCACAGCTTTACCACGCGGCATATATTTAAATAGACTAGTCCTTTAAATTTAACTGTGAATTTTATAATAAAATTCTATTCTGCATAAAATAAATTTACTTACTGATGTTTTTTTGACTGATATATTTTTATTGGAAATATTTTGCTAATCACCTAAAATAAATTATTTTACTATTAATAAATATATAAGATGGAGTGAGGTATAAGAGCGTAGTTGGGCAGTGCATTAACTGGATTTTTTTATTATAAGATAAGCGAATTTTTGCTATTTGGTATTGTAATAATCTACTACAAGTTAATATCAGCCTACGATATAGATATCGCACAATGACATGCGATTCCAATATTTATATCGACCTTTACAAAAGCGTCGCGTCCGACCTAGTGATGGGTCATTCATGAGTGATTCGATCAGAATGATTCAATCATGATTCATTTGGTGAAAACAAATCGATCACATTTTGATTCATTTCAACTTCCGATATAGCGAATTTCTTTTTTTATTTATATACGAGTGTATGGAACTACTGTCTGTGCCCTCTCCTTAAATTATATAGCGAAATAATATAAAAGACTAATATTTTAACATATCCTTTAAAATAAAAATCTAAATAAAAGTATATTTATAAATTGTAAATGGAAAATAATTTTTACTTAATATCCAAACTTTTTAATAATTTTAATAGACAAAGTATAAAATGAAGTAATAATACACATAAAAAACAGAAAATATTCAACATTAAATTAAATAGTACAAACTTAGTGATATTTTTAAATGAGTATGATCAGAAAAATACTGCTTAATTTAAATACAGGAACATTTTTTAAACATAATATAAAAAATCTCAATATAGCCAGCATAAAGGTGAAACTACAGATTAACATTTAAGAACATTATATAAGACACTTTGCTTGAGGAAAGTCTATTTCTTCTTTCGGTAAGCACCTGCCCACACTTTGAAAATATTCTTTCACATGGGACGGCCGTTGCAGGTATAGAGAGCCTAGTTTTCATTAATTCGTAATCTAATATATTAAAAATAACTTATGAAGTACTACATTTATTAACTGACTGTTTTAGAAGATAAACTATGCTAATAGTACATTGAGTGAAAATTTATATTTATATTTTCTTTATTAATACAATATTTTTGTGCGAAACATTTTCAAGCAATAGATTTTGATTATTCAATACCATTTTGATTACCAGAAATATTACTCAATCCTACATTGCTATAATAAATATATCTTATGAGCATCTATTATTTACAGCATTATTCTGATCAATTTTGTATCATGATGTATGAAATTTTAATTGCTATTTGTTTATTATAATGGATCAATAAATCCCTATACAGTATAACAATATTTTGACCTACATATACATATATATACAATATATATGTACTATGCATTCAGCTATAATGTTTAAAATGATAAAAATTTTTTATAATCCTATTATTAAATAAGTATACTTACTGTTAAATTCTGACTGATATATACTTCGATTGGAATGTTTGCATTAATCATCTATGATATAAATAAAGGTAATTTCATCTTCAGTATATTTTTAATACTTTAGTTTTCTTAATAAACTTCATAATATAATATTCGAATTGGACATTAATTACGTAAAATAAAATTGTACTTACTTTCATCATCTCAGATTAGCCACATAATAATTTCAATCAGGAATATTACTATTGTTACACTTTAATCATGCTTTATATACATGAAGAATATCGAAAACATTTGCAAAATCGAAAACATTAATCAATATTAATCTTTCATTTTTGATATTTATTATATTTGGTTTTGTAAATGTTTGTGACTCTTTGATATCTATAATATTCCATACTTTTTATAATTTAATAAATAAAATTTTAGCAATATATTATTTTCATTTATTAAATATTAAATATATATTGATTATTGTTTATATTTAGGCATTTTTACAAAAATATGACTCAAATTAGAAGTAACTCGCCAAATATTGACCCTACTCATACTTTGCTTAATTTTTACTCTCATCATAAAATTGCCATGAGAACTTCTTCAGATGATCTACCGCATCGTGGCATATCCTAGAACTATAGATAAAGCTAATATTCTTGATTATGCCAAGAAAGCTTAGATTAACCTACAGTTTCTTAAACATAATCAAGGAACAGTAGATTAATACAGGCTTGTTATAATATATTCCAATAAAATACAAAGTATTATATCAATTACCAGAAAAAATATTACATAAGGAAAAAATTAATAACAATTTAAGAAATGAAAACTTAATTAAAATAAATAATTTCCTATTTAAATAAAATTTCTAAGTATATACTGTATATTAGTTTTATTTCGATTCATTCCTTTATATTTATTAATACATAAGTAGAAAGTTGTAGGTGATCAATATTAGCAAATACAGTTTATTAATATAGGCAGTATTATGATTATTTAAATTTAACGTATCTACCTAGCAGTGATTGAAATTAAATTAACGTTAAATTATGTCAAGCAGTGTGTATTAACATCAATGATGATGTTAAATTAAGCATAATTTATACAGCATAATTTTTTATTGAAATTTTAATACTGAATTAAACAATCGATTTCACTACATATTGTTGCAAATATAAAATATATTTTACACTATGTATAGAAATGTTTGAAATCACTATTTTTAAGCTGGCTTTAAGAAATGTCTTTAATTTTAGGTTTGTTTTATAGAAAAAAATACAGCATGTTTATTAAATTTTAGCATAATAAATTTATTGTTAAAATATATGTTTATTATATACAAACTTAAAATATTTTTCTCCGTAATAGAGATAAAATTTTATATATAATATGAAATCAAATTTTTTTTTTTTTAAATTATTTATGAAATTTTTACTATATAGTAATGAATATTTTTGATAAATATTGTTTATTTCTTAGAAGTGAAAAGATACCTACTTTTAAAAATACTACTCAATGTTAAAATATGCATTTTATAATGTAAACGATGTGACATTTTTGTTATTTAATAAATTTAAAAATTCGTTGTTTTTATTACTATTCATCTCGAAAATCTTCACAAAAGTTTATTTATGATATTTTACACTAAAATGTTTACTATTGCCCGTATTATTTTCATCCGAACTTTATGACAAATCATAATCATACCATTAGTGTTTTAATACTTAAATTAAGTATCTCCAAATTATGATTATAATGGAACCTCTCAGTTAGTAATTTATCGTGAGTTTTACTCAATTGAACAATACTTTGTAAACTTGTGCAGTGTTGCTGATTTTCTATTTTAGAATTAAAATATAATATTTATTAATACATAAGTATGAAAGTTGTAGGTGATCAATATTAGCAAACACAGTTTATTAATATAGGCAGTATTATGATTAATTAAATTTAACGTATCTACCTAGCAGCACCATCACAGGTTGACCAAACCCATGATGGAGTCAACCAGAAAGATAGGTTTCAACGGGCCGGGCCCAAAACCCTCCTGAAAAATTGGAGGAGTAGGACCCCCGGTTCCTCCAGAATGTTAAGCCACAGCTTTACCATGATACCATCGGGCTGACCTGTCAGTCTGCGGGTCCCACAGTTTGTTCTGTGAAGTGTTCATTATCCGAACATGTGATGGGTCCCACAGTTTGTTCTGTGAAGTGTTCGTTATCCGAACATGTGTTTCATTAACTGAACATAAAAACCTTTCAGAAAAGTGTTCGTTATCCAAACTGTTTGTTAACCTATCACCCACTGTAATTATAATTTTTATCCTAAAATAAAAAATTATAATTTCTGAAATGAATAAAACATTATTTAAATTCTGAATTAAATTAAATATTATTTAAATGCAACATTTATGTAGCCTCAACGTGCCGAATGCAAACTGAACACACTGAGCTGGAGAACAGTCAATATTTTTCAATCGAAAAAGACAGAAATTGAAATCAAATAACAAAAAGAAATATACAAACATAAATAGGATGGAAACTATGATATTTAAAGCAAAATTTAAAATGAGATTGGGATTTAGTTTTCTAAAAGACATGATTAAAGATTCAAAGCAAGAGAAAATAGTAATGGCGACACTTCTGATGTGGGAGTTCGCATATGCACAGTAACATGGACTCCACATGCTTATTCCTTTATTATACATATGATAAAGAAAAGAACTGATTGACATTAGGTAGAGAGCAATTGACCAATTTCATAGAAAACACTCACTGCCGTGACATCACAATATGGCGTTACTTATGAAAAACAAATCACATGTGGTTGCTTGCATGAGTATTCTATCATGACATCTCTACAAACTATAAATAAATTTACAAAGTAGGCTTTGACTACTTTAAGCACCATTCAAATAATACAAGATCATCAAGAGAACGTGGTTTTTTCCTATTTTTTTGCAAGTTATGTACATGAACTTGAATTAAAAGGAAATATACTATCGGCCAAATGCTGTCGTTCTCAAAGAAAAAAGAGAACTATAATATAGAACTGTTGTTTGAAACTGATGTTGTTACTTTGAAACTAATGAATGCATTGTTTCTGTACAGCTGGGTAAGTTTTAAATTTACAATATTATTATGATAACCATATTTTCTTAGAAAAAATAAGGACAAATTTGAAAATTTTAGAGTTTAATTCCTATGTGTTTTCAAAAAACAGTTTGTAAACTATCAAGGATCTGCATGTTATGAAATTTTCTTACTCTTTATATACTGTGCACTTTTCTGAAAGTTTGAAACTGGTCGGATTGTGTTAGAATAAATCTTTGGTGTAAATTTTAATTAGCTTTGAAATAATAAAAAATGAAAATAGATCCAAACAGTTTTAATAAAAACAAATTACAAAATATAATTTACAAAAGACCAAACAAATTATATATTTGTTTAACAAAAATTTAAAAAGACACTTTTGTGATGAATGTATTTTTTTAAGTACATAATTATTTTTTATAAAATCATAAAATTCCAAACACTTCATTTCATAATTGCAATTTATGTAAATGCAAGTTTCAAGACTAAGTTGAACTTTTTCGTTATTCCAAATATTATTCATAATTGAGTATATTCTCTCAGTAGGACTATTTGATCCAGGAAGACAAATAAAATTCTACAATTTTTGAAAGAGATTTGTCTATCAATGAAATGCTTAAATAATTCAATTCATTTATGATAACAATTACCTTCTAACCTTCTGAAGTACAGTAATTGGTCTTGAGAAAATGTGCACTGCATACACAAGACGAACTCGTCGACCTATATTTCATTCTCAATTTAACTTCCCATTCTTTTTTAATTATTTATTCTTTGGAAATAAATGGAAAGACACATCATCTCTACCTTGCAAGTTTGTGTATCCAAATACACAACAATAAAAGACCATTATATTTTTTATAACACCCACACACTATTAGAGATTGATTGTTTTCTGTCATGTGGCAGTTGTGTTGGAAATAACACTGGAATGCTGGGAAAATGGAGGGCGGAGCTAAAATTGGTCAATTAATGTATGGAACATCCTTCTTCCATAAGTTAGATTTACAATCAAGTATCTTTGTTTAATACAACTGAGTTTTTTATCTAAATTTTTTTGAAGAATTATTCATATCAGTGAACTATTGAAAAAATAATAGAGATGAACATCAAAATAATACTAGTAAAATTGGTGATAAACTTGATAAACTAAATATATGTTCAATTCCAATTCAGAAAAACTCTTGTACATCCAGTTCTGTTTTTACTCAAACTTTTTATACACAATTTTGATTTAATACAAATTAGAAAAAAAATTTCATTCTCTTTTTATATGATTTGTTTTGATTTAACACGATCAATCCAAATTCTAAGAAAAATGTTTTCATATTATAGTGATTGTGACATTTGCATCATATTATTCTCTTCAATGTTGTTGTTTTGGTTCCAATTAGGGGAATTCCCCAGAAATTTCTTTTTTAATTATATGTATAACTTCAATAGGGAATTCATTTTTTCTGCATTTTGAGTTTAGTATTTAAAGTGAAAAGTATCTTTTTGATATTTAATAGTATAAAAATTTTAAAAGTTGAAATAAATGCACATATAAATTTCTTAATTTTGCTGAAAAATCAATAAATGATAAGTTATAATTTTTTTACTTTTGAACGTTATAATTGTTATAATTTTTGTTATAATTTTTAAACCATTTTGTCAAATATCCTAATGACGAATGAGCTGGAAAGTTACAACGTGATTTGAAATCATTAATGATGTCTTAAAGAGAATTTTATATTGGCCTAGCCAAAACAAGAACACAGCAGTTAATAACTGAATTCATTCTTAAAACAACTGAAACATCGGCACCATAGGAGACCCTGTCTCTAATTTTGTTCAAGAGATCATAGAAAGAATTTCATCAATGGAGCAAGACAATGATGACCAAGATATTTTTATTGATAGCAATGATATTGCTGTCTTATGCAAACCTATGCATTTATTGTTAGAAAGTGATAACAAATAAAATCTTGTTAGGCAAAATAATTTGAGTTACACATAATTCTTATGTTTATGAATTAGTAACATGCTGTTTTTCTTTTCAAATTACAATTTACTCTACATAATATATTTTTATATACACTTGTAATCTTTATGAAATAAAAAGTGCAAGCATGTAAAAATAATAAGATTCTAATATGATTTTTCTTATGAATTATTGTATTATTTTTGCTGAATTTTTAGATCTGGAACCAATCTACTATTTTTCCATACAGTATATTTTTTACACACATTCTTTGGGAACATATCTATCGTATAAAAACAGAATTGGGTGTACTTGTCTTGAATAGGTGTAACAAGCAAGCATCGGAAGGAATAGGCCTTTTGCACATTCTTTACTATATATTTATTATTCATTATGATAAGTACTTTCAATCTTATTTACCATAACCATGAATCTAAACATATGAGTTTCTTATTAATTATATAATACAAGGGATGTTAGCTAGTTTTTTATAAATTTAATTCATAATCATAATGATTATCTTTCATCAAATCTTTAATTCTTTTATAAATTTCAAACTTTGTGTGATTAGTAAGAATGTTGGTTGAATTGAAGGAATACAATAATAATTAATTACAAGGAAGAAATAATTCGCTTTATCATCTAATAGGTTAAAAGAAGGGAGAACAGGCTATTTCAATTGGCAAATTCATAACTGTTCTACTTTGCCTCTCATGCTCCATCAATTACTATAGATCTTTAGGGAATTAGTTTTACTTGTTTTAAAGCTTTTTATATTAGAAGTAGCATTTGATGATTGTAAGATGTATTTTTATTTTTTCTGTCAGCCAATTGATATATGAACTTTTGTAAAATGTTTAAGTTACATTATCATTGCACGAATCAAATTCCTCAATTATGATATAAATAGCACTGGATCTATGCACAGGCAAACTTAGGCAGTTGTCTAAGGGTGGAGACAAAATGAGGCACTTGAATCAGAGTCAATACAGCACTACAAGCAAGTATTAAACCGTTTTATTACTGCAAAACGTTTTCGGACCCGTCACCGGTCCCTCATCAGTACAACATTCTTTTTAGATATCAGTCTAATTTCTTCTATAAGTATATGAGGCACTTGAAGTTTCATAAATCATTAAACTTAAATATTTTTTATATTATACATCAATAATTTGAAATTCAAGAAATAAATACAAACATTTTGAATGTAATAAATGCTTTTGCTAGAAAAAAACCAGACACAAACTGTAATTTTATATAAATTTTTATATTGTAGATATATTATTACAAATTATATTTTTACCATTTTGTATTTATTTTAAATAAATTTTTCCTATTCACTATTAATGATTTTTATACTATATATTTTTTTGCTGTAAGGAAGGGGTACAATAATTTCTTCTTAGAGTCATAAATGAAGCAAATCCAGCACTGGATACAATCACTACTAAAATAATAATCAGAAATTTGATATCACAATATCAATATTACAACTCCAAGTATTTTAGAATTTTGCATATCAATAAGAAATTGATTGTTTGCAATGTAATACAAAGTAATGTGTGAAATTATTATAATTTGTACTCTATAATTTCCTTAACTTTTTGTAAATTTTGAATTTTAGAAAATTAAAAATATTCTGTTTCATTTAAATACAATATGATTTAATTGAAATTATTTCTTTAGTTAATACAGTATATTACAATAAAAAATATTTTTTTATGTTTATTGTTTTAAGATGTTAACATCATCATATAATTATAGTCTGTTTCAAGATAAGCTGACAGCCGAACCACCAAAGTTAGCCTGATATTCATACGCGATTTGTAAATAAATGCACATGTAACAAACAAACACATCTCCAGAGTTGTTTTGAGAGGCATAATAATGAATCGTTTATCATGATATAGATATACGGAATATTTATGACGACCTTCCTAAATTTATTTTGAGATGTTAGCTTTCTTTTTAATACTTTTTAGTGTAGCAGTTTTAATAAATAAATAAAATATGTCTTGTTTATTTTATTCGTACTTATTATAGAAAACATGGTGGAAAATAGCTTATTAATAAAGATAAATTAATATCACAAACTATAGTTCAAAAATATTATTAAATACATAGCTATTATTTCAAATAACTATAATAGAAACAAGAACAAAAATTTCGTCTCGTGATTATAAAACAGGTATATTTTTATATAATTTCAATAATATATCATTTTTATATTTTAAAACATTAATACTAAATTTAATTAACGGACTATTTTTCTTTTGTGTAGAAATATCCATAACAATGGTAGTGATTTACTGTCAAGTTATCTTGAAA
The DNA here is from genome assembly GCA_000484575.1 of Olivierus martensii. Classification (NCBI taxonomy): domain Eukaryota; kingdom Metazoa; phylum Arthropoda; class Arachnida; order Scorpiones; family Buthidae; genus Olivierus; species Olivierus martensii. Next base: position 18,813 of record AYEL01037030.1, read on the forward strand.
CAGACTATAGTATTGTATAAAGGAATTTTCTAGAAATAACATTATTCTTATACTACATTATATTATAGCTAAACAAATTTTCATAAATATGATAATGAAAATTATATATGAATGTTGGTGATAAAAATTACAGTTCTGCATAGGAACAAAATTTAATTAAGTCAAGGTTTCATTACTTAAACTACTTAAAACTCTTAGTTCAATCAAACACAAAATCAGCATTCAGCACTGTTTTGCAGTAGAGAAAACTTTTATTTTTATAACTTCGCTAACGTTTTCGGTTCTACACCCATTGTCAGGCAACATACGAATTACAATGGAATTCTGAAATAATTATTTCAGAAATCGATGGTGTAGAACCGAAAACGTTAGCAAAGTTATAAAAATAAAAGTTTTCTCTACTGCAAAATAGTGCTGACTTTGTGTTTGATGGAACAAAATTTATTTCACATGTAGAATTTTTTGAAATATATGATCTTGTTCAGAGCTGTGATATTTGTTTATTAGCAATTTTAGTAATAAATACAAATAGATATAAACAAAAATTTATAAATATAATAATCAGTATTATGAAATAATCATTTCATTATCAATTGATTATCTATTATAATTTGTTTTAAATTGGTGATTGTATCTTGTCCTAAATAATATAAATTTCTAATTTAAATCATACTCAATTTTGTATACTGGATTCTTAAATGTTTCATAAAAAATTGTGTTCTATTAGCGATTTAATATATAAATAATTGATTGCTTGCTTATATGGATAATTGTCATAAACTGATGTGCTTCTCTATTGACTATTGTCTATTTTATACTATAAAAGAACTTGACTTGGAAATCACATAAGAGATTTTATTTTGAAATTATTTTTACCTAAAATGCCTCTGACTTTTTGGGTTTGTAGGTGCATTTTTGATAAGACATGGGGACCAGAACCAAAATTGAGAGACCCATATTATCTATGCTGCCATCATTTGATAGTGGAAGAGTTCTTTTAAAGACTGCCAGACTGAATGAAAAAGTTCAGATGATTTATCTGCACATTACAAGAATTATTATGATTATTCTTAGAGCTGCTATTTTAAGTTTTAAACATTCCTATTTGCATTTATATGTTGAGCCTAGTGTCCATTTTAGTGGGAAAAAGAATTTCTTGAGTCCAGAAAGTAGACCATCTGACACTTGAATGAGAAGGATTGATCATTTAGAGATGGTAAGGATCTCAAATGCCTCACTTCAATTCCTTCAGAACTTTCATTGTTGTATTTCCAGCATGGAGGGAGTGGAAAGTGGATTTCTGTGTAGTGTCAATAGTGGACTGTTTGGTATACAAGTAGCTTTAAAACTTCTACTGATGTAAAAGCAAAGGTTTTGCCAAGAGAGAATAAGGAAGGCTTATTCTTTGAGTGGTTTGCCATTGTCTTCCAGGAGGCCTTATACTATAAACAACTATTTTAACTAATTGTTAATAATAATATTAATTGAAAATAACAGCATTAAACTACAGTTGAATTTTTAGTTATTTTTCAACTGCAGTTTAGTGCTGTTATTTTCAAATGTTGTTATACTATTTGTGTTAAAATCAGTCTTGATATGTATGTTAATAAACACTTACATCCTATCAGGTACTCCAGCTATATTAAAACTATTTGATGGTTTTACTTTGAAGTTTGTTTGCAAATGTCACCATCTCATGAATTAGGTATGAGGAACAGGGTACACTTTTGTACAGTGTACAAGGAAATTAGTGCCAGTGAAGTTGTCAATAACCTAATTAAGAAAGGGGCTTCTTGTGCTGTTATTGAATCTGAACATGCTCTGAGAGTCCCATTTGATGCATTTGGGAAAATTGTCAGAAGGGTTGGCTGCCCTAGGCACCTAGTTATTGAAAGTCCAGCTCTGGATTAAATCAAAGCAAAGACTGTTGTTCTAAGTCCTCTTCATAGAGAACCAGAGTTGTTTACGTTGATTGAAATTCAAATTCCAAGTAAGGATTATTACAGGGTCTTTTCATATCAGAAAAGATCTTTACTTAATTAGGATTGTTGATAGTCTCATTTTGAAAATAATGTAAAGGAACAGATGAAACTCTTCATTCTGTGTGAATATATGGAACCTTTAGAACTAAGATATAATCTAAGGTTACATGTACTTGCATCAGAACATTTTATGATTCCATTTAGAAAGATACTTTAATGTGCAAAACGGACTTACGATAATAAGGATGCACAATAGATCGCTCAATAATTGCAGGATATGGTGGTTTCTGCTCCCTTTCCAACTTATAATTCATCATAAACTGCATAATTATATTTAAATTTTTTACAAAGTTTCCACTTTAAGAGATATAATATTGCACATTGATTTTTTTGAAATGGAGAACTGATTCAAAATTTTTACATCTGAATTAATGGAATTGGGTTTAGGAATGGGAAGTTTCATATAAATAACAATTTTTCAAAGATGTATTATCTTTGTAAAATGAAGATATCTATATTGTAAATACTGTATTAATATTTTTATTTATCAAAAGTAATAATAATTAAATAATGAAAAACATTAATTCAACTAAATTTTTAAATCTTAATATTTTAATTTTTATTTAGAATATAAAGAATAATAGCTTCTTGTAGCAGTACTGCAAGTTTTAAAATGCTAATATTTATGATTTTATATTTTTTATTAAATTAGAGGAATTTGAAATCATTCATATCTTCAATCTCTGGATACTAGGGCATAATCTGCTTTCTGTGGATTTGATGGAAATCAAAATGATTCTTCCATATTTTTAATAAAATTGAGTAAAAAACTGATGAAAATTTTTGATGGCATAGTTTTTTCTAAAATATATTATTGACAGTAAAAAAATGTCAATAATATATCACTAATAATAATTTTTATTTTAACGAAAAACGTTATACTGTATTTAAATAAAAATAGAACTTTCTAAATTTATTTGCTTTAACAAAATTTTTATTCACGTCATTTCAAGTATTATATATTTATAACAACTTAATATATTGCAAAATTTTGTATAAAAATTTAGAATATGAAAAAAGAACAGAAGTTTGCAGTCCTATATAAGTTTAATTATATATGAATGAATAATTAAAAGATAAATTACTATGTTACTGCATTCTAATAAAAGATGCACCGTCAAATTTATCGCCAAATTACTGTGCTGTTTATCGAATAGGGCTTTGATTTTTTAAACAGTAATAATCGATATACAATGAAAAAATTTTATTATTTTATCAAATTTTCTACATTGTGTAATACAGGAATCTCTTGATTAGTGCGGGTTTGGATAATGCGGTTTTGATTAGTACGCAAAAAAAATTTGAGACTACCCTTTAATATATGCGGTGCCAGATTTGATTAGTGCTCTTCAAGTGCATTTTTTTTTTTTGCAAACACACTGAAGCGTTGGCAACTGATCTTGGAGATAGTAGCCTACATGATTAGAGCACTGCAATAAATTTATTTTTAATTCTGTTAATATTACGACTTTCGTCATCTAATTCTAATCATCCATATTGTTATATTTCTAATTTGTTGGTAATTTTATTTATTAATAAATTTAGCGTGAATGGCACTACCTAATAATGGCCATTATAATATTATACAGCCAACCTTGCTTTTAGTTCCTCTCCAGTACTCGATGTCTACGGACTTGTAATTATTTTTTTACAAAATTTATGCACTTTTGTAAAAAATAATTGCAAGTCCGTAGGCATTGATTACTGGAGAGTAAAATAATTTTTTTTTTTTTTTGTGAAAAATAAATTTTAATTCTTATTATAAATTTTTATACTATATCATATTCCTCAATTATTTAAAGTACATGTTTATAATTTTGATATTTTCCAGGATTCATTATAATTATTCCAATACATGTTTATAATTTTGATATTTTCCAGGATTCATTAATTTATTCCCATTGGACTTTTTTAGTTTGATTAGTGCGGTTTTGATATCTGCGGTGTATTGCGAGATAGTTTAATTAATGCAGTTTTGATATATGCGGTGTATTGCGAGGATTTATTAACCATAGTTTGATTAGTGCGGTTTTGATATATGTGGTGTATTGCGAGGATTTATTAAGCGCACTAATAAGAGCTTCCTGTACAGTAAGACCTCGCTTAATGCTGCTCCGTTTAACGCTGTTTTGATATAAAGCAGTTTTTCAAATGCTATATTTTTATTAATTCACTTTGGTGTGGTTTTTCAAACCGTCATTCTTACATAAATCCGAAGTCGCAGGAATTTGTTACATCGATACTCCTATGCCGTCTCACAGTGCATTTGATATCGGTGCGGTGCAGTACATACGAAAGTCTGCTGCGGTCACAGTTCATATTTATGATTGGTCATCAATATTATTTTACAGTAATAAAAATAACAATTATCTCATTTTAGTTTCATCAACTTATTTTACAGTAATAAAAATAACAATTATCCCATTTTAGTTTTAAGCTGAATGTCAGCAATGTTATTTTACAGTAATAAAAATAACAATTACCCCGTTTTAGTTTTAACTCGAATGCTGCCACTTTAAACTATAGGTCCTTAAAGTTAGAACGTTTTTCTTTCATCAATATTTTTTCGTTGTTTATAGTTTGCTGCCATCTGATTACTGCTTTTTGTTGTTAAAACTTTTTATTTTCTAATTTTAAGAATTTTTTCACCAATGATTTATGAATACAAATCGATATTGGCGATAAAAATGTTTATAATTAATGTAATACATTCAGTAATAATACGTGTTAGAATTTTTAAAATTTTATATATATATATTTTTATTCAGTCCTGTTTCATGTATCCTCATTATTTACGTGTTAAAATGACCTCTTTTAACGCTATTTCATTTAGCGCTTTGTTTCCTTGGAACGTATTCCCCGCGTTAAACGGGGTCTTAATGTATATTCATTTGTTACAATAATCATAACATTAAAAGTTAAAAACTTTAAAATATGTAATTAAGTTTAAAATATTTACAAACTTAATTACAGTAAAGAAATTGCGGATGTGTAGAAAACTTTAGTGCAGTGGATTTCATAGTGTATATCGAATGGCTGAAAAATACTATATACGAAATCTTCGATGGAATAATAGACTATATTTGATAAATCGTATTTCATAATATATTTTATTGATTAAACATACGATATAAAAAGTAATCAAATATTTGAATGAATTAAATATCGAAATATTTTTATATAATTAAAAATTATTAAAAAAGGGGTAGTAGCAAAGTTTCTACATAGAATAATTAAATATACGATACATTTTGGTTAAATATGTGTATAACTAATTGAAAAAGAATTCTTCATTCTCAACAGCCTTATTATAAAAACCTTCAACAAATAATCCGTTTTGTTTTATCAGCTTAATTTCTGTTTTGGCAACTAAAACATTAGAAAATTTGAAGTCATAAGAATATATGTAAAAATCTTTTAAAGATAGAAAGTTGACATAAAATTATTCATAAATTTTTAATGATTCGATACCGATGCTCCCCTTGAACCATTCTCTATCAGCCTTGGAATATTTGAAAATTATATCGTTTCCAGTTATTCTAGTGGTGACCCGGATCGTATGGAGGTCGTTTTTCTTGAAACGGTTTGCTTAAATAAATATGAGTCAATTATTCTATCAATAGTATCAGTTGTAATTTAAGGCGGTAGCACAATTATATAAGCTGAACTATGTGTAATTTTACTAATATACAGTAAATGTAGTGTTTAAATACACTCATTTATCCCAATTCGTTTGTTTCGGTTTAAAGTCTGATTTCATTATTTAGATTAAGATTTATTTTTTATTTTGCATTATTTGCGTCACTCATTAAATAGGATATTTTCATTGTTTAAATAAATTAGAATAATTAACTGTATAATCTAGTAGTGGTAGATTTTATTTTTAGCATCACATATACTATATTTTTCCATCAGAGTTCTTCCGTCTAGGAAAAAGTGACAAACATTCCTTTGGAAGTATCATTATGTGAGATTACTTGATGGAAAAGGCTTTCCATTTGGAGTCTCGATATAAAAGAAAGCTTTTGTGATGTTTGTAGATTTGGTACACTTGTCGTATAAATCGTAATGAAGTTTTGTAGTTCTTTTTAGCTATATAAAATACTTCACTCGTTTTAGTATTAATTGCCACGATTGAGAATTTTAGACGAAATATGAAGCATTTCAAGTATAAAGGTAGAGAATAAAGTATAGAACCTGTTTTTCTGGTTGTAGAATTTAATATTAACAGAAGTCCCAAGGCATAAGAGAGTTATCTTGGTTATGTGAAAGCTTCTTTGTTTTCAAAACGTTTTAGTAAAGACCTGAATTTCATTTTGAATGTCTTTTTATGGGTCACTCTCGTATTCGAGTTCAAGGTTACGTGTGTCACACAGTTTTTCTCTCTCTATTATCAATGATGATAGTTTTTAAGTGCAGTTAAAAGATTAATTTTTCGTAATAAGAAATCATAAAAATATGCAAATTTAATATTTCAGTCAACACCAAGAGTTTGTTGTTTTTGAAACATTCTCAAAATTCCTGGGAAAATAATTGTATAAAATGAAAACTATTTTACGGATGAATACGGTATTGGTGAGTGTTTATTCTCGATATTATTAGCAAACCTGTTTTGTCATAAGAGATGTCAATGCACTTGCGCATACTTTTTAACGATATGACAGTGATGAACATCTGAAAATAATACACAATTAAAATTTTAACTCCGATTGCATGAGTTAAAAATTGAAAATAACTGTTTTCAGTGGAAATGTTTTGTATATATTGATGATTGTTACATCGGAATATATCTACTTTAAAAACTTATTAGAAGAGTTTTCATTTAAAAAAATAATTTACGCGTTATAGAGTATAGTCCACAGCTCGTGTTTAAATAAACTATATCTTTATAATAATTTTATTGGAAAAATGATTTAAAATATTTATGTAAATGCAGCTGGAAAAGCCCATCTGTTGTTCGAATGAAAACAATAAAATATTTAAAGTAATCTCAATTATTTACGATAAGATTTTATTTAGGATTCTATAGCTGATATACAATATGTAATTTTTTTCTTGAGAGTTGTAAAAAAAAAAAAAAAAAAAAAAATTGAATCTTTTAGTATAAGCACTTCGCAGAAAAGATGTTACATTACTAGCACTATTTCAAGCTAGATTCTAAACTAAATTCCAATATATATGATGGGAAATTAACTTAAAATTGAATTTTATATATTATCTTTTTTTCTTCAATATTTTCTTTTTAATATATACTCCATTAGTTGAAAATTTTAACGCTGCCGTTTTATTTATTATAATGGAAAAAGTAAATTTAGACAATTTTAGTAAACTTCGCTTTATTAAAAATGTTATGAAAATCAAATCTTACTATAAGTAAGTATTTAAATTTCCTGTTTAAGAAAGATTCAGTATAATACTGCAGTCTGCCTAATGTTTTCCGGTAGAGATTCTCTCGTTTAAGTCTGTGTATATTTTAGGTGTAATTTGTAAAAAAATAAAAATATATTTTGCTCGAGTACAAGAATGTAGCTTACATTTTCCTTTAACTAATTTTACATAATCCAATGCAAAACAGATGATTGTTTATAAAACCCATCCTCCTAAATATCTTTCATATTATCGTTATTTTCTCTCGTGATTTTACTTAAGATATATTTTTATTTTTAAAACGTGCACTCATTAGCGAGATACATTATTTTATGTTTTTCTACACATTAAAAATAAACGCAAACCAACTAGTTTAGTATATATTATTTTAATGTGTCTATAAATAGAAAAATTCCTGCCTTTTATATCTTTTTACACCTTTATTAAATTAACGTGGAAAACTTTAGCACAATCGCGTAGATGATCAGTCGATTTAGATCGTGTTTTAAATATAAAATCCTCATTATTTCCCGATCAAATAGAAATTCCTCCGCTAAATTGTTTTAAATTTGATGGTGGATTTCTGTAGAAAACTCGACATCAAATGAGACCGGTCCTATCGATTAAACGAATCTGGTCAATGCACAAGAAATTTACTCTGTTAGAATTTGAGACGGTTGTGGAAGTAACAGTGGTACAGGTAAGAAATATCGTGTCCTGTATATATATATATATATATATCACAGTCGGTCTTGATTCCATAAGAATTTATAACCCATCATTTCCGTCCTTTTATTTAGCAATGAATTTTAATTACTGTTTAAAGTTAATCGCGCTATTTATTACGTGGAAATTAGATTATATTATAGATATATAAGTTAATAAAATTAGAAAGTAGTATAAATATAAACCCTTCGGCTTATTCATTGTCTGTTATAATTTTAATTTTTCTCTTTTATATAAGTAGTTTGTTTAAATATATGTAGTTATGCATTCCGGGGACTGTGCATAATTAAAAACTGAAACGAATTTCATGTCGTTATCCTTTATCGACGAAGGTGAACGAAAACATGGTCGAAATGAGTTATTACGCATTGTTGGTTATCTTTCGCATCCGACTAGTATCGTTGTCTCTACTCTACTTGGCTGTTTTTTTTAATACGCAGACTCAAACGGCGTTTTCAGACGTTTAGGTCAGTGACATATTTGACGCTATACTTAACCAAGTTGCAAAAGATGGAATGTAAACTTTTTATGCAAATTCTGTTGATGCGCTTGGTGGCTCCATTTGCCGGCTAGTATAATTCTGGTAGCATTATATGTATTGATTAGTCTCTAACACCATCATCGGCCACCCCTGTAACAGGAACACGTTAGTCTGAAGTAAATGGAAATATAGCATTCATTTTGAGATTATAATTCCATCGATAGCGTGTTTTTCTTTGTTAAATATCCAGAAATTCGTTCTGTATATTAAATAAGATTTTATAAATAAATAGTATCGTACCCTAGATTTATATTTATTATATGATAACTATTTGAAAATGCAACATATGTTATCGATTGATTATTGATACTGTCTCGGATCTAGCATACTGTGTTCTGTTTGCAGATTCCGATTAAAAGTACGATAAATTCATATTTCTGCTTTTTACTAGTATTCAAACTGAGATCTCCATCTGTGAAAAGTAGTAGTCGTTTTATACAAATAAATACTGTTTATACTAAACTTTTAACTTGATCATGGATTTAAATTCAGATGTGTACATTTCATTGTTTTTATCATATTTGTTTCATAGTTTGTTCGTAGTGTATAAAAAAGTTGAACAAAACAAATTAATTCACTTTTAATATTGACATTTTCGATTTTATTTATTGTTACCAATTTAAAGAGTAGCAAAATCAGATATAACATTTAAAAATATTTTTTTAATTTATAAAAATAATCGTAGTATTTTTTCGTTTTCAAAATAAACGTGTGTCAACAAAATTCAAATAAAGAAATGATACATTCTACTACCAATATTACATTTATTTGTTTAAGAAACACACAGGATGTAAGTTGTTTATTTAAGTTTTTAAATTATTTTATTCGCGATACTTCATATCAGAGTTGTTCTAGATAATTTACTTAAAATTCTCTAGAACAGCTATAAGTTATAAACTATTCATTACTAGTTATTTAGTTAACACTGCAGTTTAATTATTGACTATATCTTTAAAATATTTAAAATTTAGTATTTTAAATACTGTAAGTGGAAATACGAAGAAAATTTTTATTCTTTCGCCGCTTTCTCCTGCTTTTATCCATTTCATTGATTGTATAAATGAGCGCACGCATACGCACTACACTCATGTTATTGATCAATATAGCTTTTTTTTTTGTTTCCTTTTTAGCATATTTAATCGAACTTAACTCTAGGAAGCTTAATAGGGATTAGATAAAAATGATTTATCGAATAAAAGTATTTTGATTTATTACCTACAGTAAATATTTTTTGATTGTCATCATAGAAAAACTATTAAATGGAAATTATACAAAATGTTTTGATTCAACAGCCAGAAAATTGTGTGTCACTTAAAAATTTAATATATCTACCATAATTTTAATAATAATAAAACAGTATTGTATTAAAATAGCCATGTTTTTTGTAGTTATCTGAAAAAATATTTAATAATATAAAATGAATATTTATTGTTACGTATATTTCGTAGCGTACTTAGTTTCGATATCTTTATTTTAAACACTTTTAGTTAATATAATTAGTGCCTGATGTTTTGAACAATTGCTGTTTGATTATTCAATCTGTTGTATTCGAATACAATGGTTCCCCTGTTTGGAATATTACATTTATTGTTGAAATGTTTGAAATTTCGGATTTTAATTCTTCGTCGATTTGTAAACATATTTGATAGATTATTTTAAGTGTAAGAAATATAAATTCTTATATTATCGGAAGTTAATTTCGATAATTTTGAATACTATTCCAATAAATAAAAAGATTTCGATTTCGATACTTCCAAAAGTATCTAATATGTATTTCTATAGTAGAAATAAAGAATTTAATATATATTATTAGAATATAAAAAAAATGCTGAGGTGATACTGTATATGAAACTTAATGAAGTTTTTAAATTAATTAAAAATCATTTTACATCTCAGCAGGAATTACAACGAAAATCGTTAAGCTTACTATTGATCGAAATGATTGGTAACATTTTTTCGTGATGGCATATATAATTGAAACACTTTTAATTAATACTCTTTTAAAAATAAAAGACACGCTAAAAAATTATAATTATGGAATGCGTTCACACACATTTAATAATAATGTATTTTTAATGTTTTTATAGAATACAGACTTATATAAATGTTCTGTTTTAACATATTTTCAAAGATAAAAAGGAATAAATTTTGATATTCTTGTTTTTACGAAACGGCATGGAAGGAAATATTATGTTCATCAAGTAAAATTTACCTTTTAAATCAGTTCACAAGTTCTTTCACACGATAAATTATATACTGTATTAACTTTTGAAAAGAATTTTTTTATACGTAATGGTAATCTCTTACGTTAGTCATTGCTGCAAAATATATAAAACCGAACATTTAATCCTGATTTCTATAGTAAATGTGTAGTAACTTTTCAGTTACGAAAAATTTGGTTAATTTTAAGTAACACCAGCGACAATTTAAAGAAAATCAAAATCTTTTAATATTATTTAACACAAACAATATGTAGCCATTAATTATTAAGTATTGCTATTCTTAGTAATTAAACTGTGTAAAGAGTTTACATTAGTTTATTAATAAACAGTAGTGAATGATATAGCTACATATCAAATATTAAACACAATCCATATTTAATTGTCATTTTTGTATCATTTAATTAACAATTAAAATTGTTTTCTTGTTTCACTTCAAGCATGTTTAAAATACATAGTCTATTGCTTTATTAATAATCAGAAATTATTTTTAGTAAAAATATTAATACATTAAAAATTGAAACTACTAATTACATAAAAATATTAAATATAAATAACGTTAATGTAAATTTACTGTACTTTATAGAAAAATATTTAATCTGAAATGTTTATTCTTAAGTTCAAAATGCTAATTTTGAGACTTGGATGAAATTTTAAAACTAGATGAACAGTTTATCATTAGATAAAAATTTCAAGTAGAATAAGTTTTAAAACTTGAAGGTATTTTTGTATTTAATGTTTATTGATTTATTTAAAATTTATTAAAAAATATCGATAATTTATTCATTTTCAAAATACCGTTTTATTGTCACGAATAATAGGCTATCTTTCGATATGTTTATTTGGATACAGATGGTGTATATGTATAGACACGTTCTCCAGAATTTCTAACACCAAAGTTACATTGTCGAATAAAATTTGAATTTCTGTATTTACTTTTAAAAATTTCTACTTGGACAGATGTAAACATCATTTATAACGAAATTAGTTTACGGCTAACATTACGCTATTACTATATTATGTCGATATATTCATTCTCATAATTTGTTAAATGAAAATTATTTGGCTTTGCACAGTATAGATTTTAATATGATTTAAATGTACATAATCTTATGAAAAGTATGAAAACTGTGAATGTCAAATAATTCGTAGCATTCACATTTTTAATGCGTAACACTTGTAGATTTTTAATCTTTATTTGAATAAATCAAAAAAAAAAAAATTGGTTTCTATAAAGTAACAATTCATACTAGTATGTTGTTTTCGTCTTTCATCAAATTGGCTGATTTGTCGTGCCATAGATAAATATTTTAAGTAGCTCTAAAAATAGCTCTTATATTCAGACGACTTTAATAAAAGTAGTTTTTGAATGGCTCAGTTCTATTGATGTGTAATGCGAAAAGTTCTCAAATCGTTACATGTAATTAATAGTAATAGACGAATAAAAATTGCCTCGATCTTCATGTTAATTTTTGAATAATAATGTAATATACCGATAGACTTTTATTTGTATTTCCATTTTAAAATACTTAATATTTGAGTTAAATATTTTTTTTTTTATTAAAATACTTTTATAATAATAAATGATTGGCTTTGATATAAATAAATAAAGCAGATTTTTATATTACCGGGGGCATATATCAGTTGTCTTAGTAAAAATTTTTAAATTTAAAAGTACTAATATTTAGATTTTATTAAATGGTCAGATTTATTTATTTATAATCATATCGTGTTTCGAATTTCTTCAAGGAACACGTTTATCACTGAAAATATTAGCAAATGTCGTAAGAGAAAATTGGAAATTTTTTCAGTTATGTATTTATGATATACACATATTTCTTCCTCAAGTTCATATTTAGTTAATAAAACAGAATATGCTGAAACAATTAAAATTGTATAGTTTTTAAGAAGACATTTTGTTAAATGTCTTCTTAAAAACTGATGATTTTAAAATAACTCTGTTGTATATTCAGTAAACTATTTAGATTAATTAAAATAATCGATAATTATTTTGTTAATTATTTAAATATATTTAAATAGTGATTCAGAAAATTTCACATCTGTTAAATCGTGGATGCTTAATCGAGTTATGGCAGAACTCTATTAAAGATGAAATTATAAATGAAGTTTTCTATATATATGATAACATTTTGTTTAATTATCTTCCAATTTTTTCTTTTATTTTCAGCAGGGAATCAAACTGGCGTTCCTAAACTAATAATAATGAAGCTTAATTTGGAAAAGAATCTGCAGTCGAACTATAATTTGACATTAAAGCTTTTGAACCATGGTGTAAACAAACTGGTTTTGGATTAGATTGATGGAGCAGAAAGTTGATACTGATAATATCTTCTCATACCAAATACGAAAAGATGTCATTTAACACGTGTTTATTAATGAGAGAGGTTTATACAATAGTTATGATTTATAGAATAGTTATATTTGATAAAGTTCTTAAGTGAGATATAAATACAAAAGAAAGTCCTGAGATCTTAAGAGAGAATTTCGAAGTTAACACTTCGGCCCTGTCTCGGAAATCTCGTGTTTTAAATAATTCAATAATGGAACGTTTCCTGATGTTATTCTATGCTTTCATAAGGGGAATAAAATGTACAACAGATTTACCAGATAAAATAAATGAATATATTTAGAGATTTGAATATTTTCATATAAATATTCGCCAATAATCATACATAATCTCGCATTTCTATAATAAAGAAGAAATATTTGAACGTTTCGATAAAGCTAAAGTCTTTGCGATCATTTAAAAAAAAATTGCAATGTTTCGATATCATTAATTATAAAATGATGATATCCGAAATTTGAATTTAAATCAAAGTTAATTTTTTTCTATTTTAATCGAAAAATATCCTGTATATTTGGCATCGGATATGATTCTAAACTTTTAAGATTTGTTGTTTTTTCTTTTATCGATCCAGAGAGAAGTTTTTAGGAGCTTGAAATTTTTCAACCAGTTTTCTTCAAATAAAATAATAATATTGTACAGTATTTGAAATTATTGCATATATTTCATATTTTTTTTTTTAAATATTTTGTAATCGCTACTGTAGTTTGATATATTTAACGAAATAATTTATAATAAAAATAATTGTGTAGTGATTTTTTAAATATTGATTTAAATTGTTAAAGAATATGTTAAATACAGTATATAAAAATATTAAGGTTGTATATAAAATTTATTTAAATATATAAATTAAATAAAAAGCAGAAGATAAAAAGATAAATTTAATCGAAATCCGGATGTAAAACTAAAATAATGTTTCGCAAGTTCTGTCATAATTATAATAATTTGTAATTGTTTATTTTACAATCGCCATAAAAATAATTAAAAATTGATTATATATACTATACTGTATTTTTAAGCAAAATTTATGACAATTTTAAAAATGTTGAAATTTATCACTGGCATAACTACAATGATCTTATTTAAGATATAACGTTATATGCGAAAATTTGATGGTTGTAAATACTTGAAGCAAATTGACAACTAGGTCCCAAATTAAAATAATTGTTCGAAATATATAAAAAAATGATTTATAAAAAATTAATGTCACGCATTATTTAAAGATTATTTAAATTGATATTTTCAAATATAAAAACGTATAAGGATTAAGTTTGTAAGCGTATATACAATCAGATGGTGTATTTTAAAAATTCTTTAACCGGAAATTATATGACGATTTAATATTTTTTCTTGTTTAAACTATTTTATACACGGAGAAAGATAAATTGAAAAGCAAAGTTCAAATGAATTCTGAATGAGAATGCGCTATGTTTGTTTAAACCACTCGAAATTAGATGGTGATAAGCTTTATATCTAGTTAGGATTTATTAAACGACGTAAATTTATTTACTAATTTTCTTTATCTTTCATTTAGATATTGATCAAAAATTAAATTACAATTTTGTTTAATTAGATTTCGTTCCATTCCAAAATCTGTTAATAAGTTAATTCGCTGCTAATAGAAAATGATTTGTTCCAATAGAGATAAATTTATATTATCTTCCCATCGTATATTTATGATTCAAAATAATTTTTCTTTGGCTTATTCATTCGAATACGAAGCGAGGATCGAGGCAGGAAATAACCTTTGTGATACATCTACTTATTTTTAGATAAAAATTTAATTTTCAGATGATTTGCTTTATATTTTATATTTTCTATTAGCAGTTTTGGTTTTTATTAAATACAAATTTCTCTTGTTAAAAATATTTCGATCGACATTAAAGAATGTTTGAAGGTTAAATTACTTGGATTGATTTTAATAAAAATAACTATTTTAAAAAACAAGCTGGTTTAGATAATTGGCCGAGTGAAGGATTTAATTCGTTCGTAAGAGATGTACTGTATGTAAACTTAAACTGGATACGATTGAATCCGTCGGAGAAGGATTGCGTTCGATATCCAGTGTCACCCTTGCAGTTGTCTAAATGTAGAGAATGGCTACATCTCACCAGTTTTTCAATAGTATCGATCCTCGCTAAACTATAATGAAGAGTCAGGTGAATTTGCTGTACGTTTCTTCGACGATCGGATATCGCTATAAAACTAGTAAATAGGAAATTGTATTCTTGCATTTTTTATTCGACTGTGCTACGATTTCAGATTAGTTATATGTAGATCATAACTAGGACAGTTCGATAAACTGCAACCATTTTGAAACGACTTGGCCAGCAATTTTTTTAAATGGAAACGTCATTAAGGTTTCTGTTGAGTTTTAAAAATTAAATAAGCTATAATTTTATTTATTGGATAAAAATAATATTTTTTATTTTTATAAAAGAACAAATGATTGTTTTATGATAAATTGTTTTTCTTCTCATACAAGTTAGTAGTAATATTAACTTAAATGCGAACTTGTATGCATTTAAGCAAGCGAGTTGTACGAATGAATTGGAAAAGATTTGGAATAGAAAGAATCATTTAAATGATTGAAATTCGATGTTTGCATCACGCACTTAATACACGAACCAGTTTCTATCGGCCAACGAACTCCAGCCATCTGGTGTTGTACTTTCTTCATCTTTAAGCGTCTGGTCCCATGAATTCTGACTAGACCAGGTGCTTTTCTTGTTATAATTTCTACTCTTACAAATACCAGGAAAGACAACTGAGTTCCGATCGAATCAATATACATATTTGTAAAACTACTGAACGCACTGTTAAACGATTTTTCTTATTACTTGTATATTTCTTGTCCTATATCATTTCGGAAGTCAGTTTTGATTCAGTTCCAGTTAGTTTTTCTCTATTTTTATTTGCGTTATTGCTATTATGTCGATCGATGAATGTAGGAGACGTCGACGTTGTCAATTTGATTAAGTTGGCACAAAAGGAAAGTGAGCCTGTTAAGCTAGACATTTGCCGACATCAAGATGGCGGTTGTGTCCTGTTAATTTCTCCACGTAGATCAGCCGTAGGCTGCCTGCCGAGTGAGAGAGACAAACATTACTTTCCTAGTTCGATCGATGCTCGGAAAATCTTCAGCTAGACAATAGCGCCTCTTATTACAGCTACATACTGTCTCTCTGGAATCGTATCTCGAATTTAACTCTTAATTCTTTGCTAGTGCGTATATCATTTTCTTTACTCCTATTAATCGTTGGTATAAATTGCCATGCTGCATTAACTTGTGAGTTACTTTGCTTTCTTGTACCGAAAGGATCCGATTTCAGGTCGTGTTTATCAAATATTGACAAGAGAACATTTTAAGACTAATGGTAATATGTTTATATTTTAGTAGTTGAAAAGTGTACTAATTTATATGAAACAGTGCTTATAAAGTATTTTACATATATTAATATTTTTATTACCAACTAAATCAGAAAAAATAACTCTACGCAATATTTAATAGTGAGTTTGAGTTTTAAAAAAATATCTTCAGAAATCTTAATTGTAGCGTGCCTTCTGAAAACATCGATTTTATTTAATAATAATAAAAAATATTGATTCTAAAAATTTTTAATATTTAAGTAATAATGTTAGATATTTGCATTCTAAAAAAATCTTTTTAAAAACTTTCATCATTTAGTAGTGATTCTAAGCAGGCTACGATGCATTTGAACCGCTCGTATCGCATCTTTGATGACGGCGATGAGTTTATATAGAGCCTTAAGTAATTATGACAAGCCTGTGAATGTTAATGTGCAGTTAATGATTCCAAAACGACAATTTAAAAGTATAATATCATTCTTAATAACTTTATATATAATTATTTAATTATTTTAATTCCCAGTAAAGAAATATGCAAATTATTTCTCTAAAATAGTTGTTTTTCTTCCAAAAAAAATGTTTTTATATGTTCATTTTAATTCTTCCAGTCCTGTAAATCTTAATTATTCTATAATTAAAGACATATGAATTTCTAATAAATTAAAATATTATTTGAAACAAAATTATTTTTCTAATTATTTTAACGCGTTTATTAAAATTTGTTAATTAAAATTAGGGTGAAGCTGTTAAATTGTATATAGTATTATTTAAAATTTTTTTATATTTCCATTCATTAATACGAAATCAGAACGTTACGATATTCAAAAACAAATTGTGAAATTATCGAATATAGTTTAATTATAAATTTATAAAATGGCAGTTTTGCAAGTAAACCTTTTATGATCTGCACTCATTTTCTTATATATATAATTCTACAAGATTGGCGTTATGAATTCACCAGTAAATGTTAAATGATTCTATTTTTTAGCGTCATTTGGCATCTGATGTATCTGGATTTAATATAACACCGCATACTTAATACGATTTATTTGATGCATAATTCAGTCCTGCAAAATGCTTAAAAGTTTCTTTAGTTATCGTAAATTATTTCAGTTTTATGCCGTCTGACTCTTCCAGAAATGCTTTGATTTTTTCTATAAATGCATATATAAGACGTATGATTAGAGTAGTGAAATTCAATTTTTTTTATTTTTTACCATAAAAATATATGTATGGTTAAAAGATAATTTAGTTAGTATTGCTCCCATCATCATAGTGCTTTTCTTTTTAGATTTATTGACAACAAAAATAACTAATAACGGATTGACTTCAGTAAGATTCATATATTACTATTAAGCATATAATAATACGTAGTTACACGGATTAGATCCCAATTACATCTACAGCAATTCTTGAAGAATGAGCTGGTAATTCTAATTCATATATCATTATCTGTCGAATAGAATTATTAACCGATTATATTTTAAACAAGTTAATTAAATCATGCCAAATGGGAATAGGTTTCTGAGCTTTTTCCCCTTCTAGTTATTTCATAATCAAAATTTATCCTGTATTTTGTTTGTCTGAGATACGAACTTAATATAAATTAAACAACAATTAATTTGCTAATTAACTTCATGTGTCATCCCACTACTTTTCCAACCAAATCTTAGATCGGACAACTTTCTATTAAGTTTATCGATTCTTAAAGTCGAATAGATCCGATATTGCCAATTGTCGACTGGTTTTCAAATATAGTTCGATTTATGCGGAACGAAGTAATTTGAACATCTGGTAAAAATGCTGGGGACAACAATAGTTTCAAAACATTTATCAATATAAATATGTGTACATTAAAATTAATCTTAACTGGATTAATCCGAAATAAACTTGATAAAAAATATTAAGTAAAGACTATATGACGAATTTCGTTTGTTATGCCTATGTTTGCTTTTATTAGTTGTATTTAGTAAACTTATTCATTTTAGGAATTAATTGGCATCATTTACAATCCCCTTTTATAAGTAATTACTATTTGAAAAATAGTAATTGTTTCTAAAAGAAGATGAATTCTAAGAATTATGCGAATAATGAAATTTGATAGATATGTAGAAAGTTTTTTTTTATCATTGACAATAACTTTTATATGTATCTAAGATATTTTTCATGATTTTAAATCAAAGTTTGAAAATTAAAAGAATTTGTTCTTATAAAGTTGATGTATCGCTTCAATGATAGAATCACATCTTCGCTGATTCATAATTTTGAACGCTTAAAAAATATAATAATTAAGTGCGTAGATTGTGTGCCAAATTTATCTGTTTTGGGGATGCGTAAATAAATTATAAGATGATTTACAACAAATTTAATTGCAGTACACGAAAAAATAAATAGTACATGTAAAGTATATTCTTGATATATAAATTATTTCAAAGCAAACTGAAGAACCTAGAGTTTCTATTGATATATAACGTACAGTTATAATTTTTGTCAATGAAAATTGTTTTAACAAATCAATCCTTTTTTATAGTACATGATGAAACCTTTGGTATTTATAACTAAATGAACTTTTTATTTTACACTATATACTCTCTGCTGCTAAGAATGGATATGCTAGTTAGTATCATTCACCATAGATGTCGCTAGTTTTCGGTTTTCATAAATTTATTTTGCAAATAAGTGTACAAATTTTGTAATTATAACTTGTTTTTCTGCTAATTTCTAAACATTAAAATATGCAAATTTTCTACATTTTAATGAATAAATAAATTTTATATATTAATAATTAAATATTCATTATTTTGTTACTTACGGATTGTATGACAGAAGCAAACACAAGCATAGACGCGGCACTTTCGTATTGCATGTTTGAACAAGTCGCCGACAAGTAACTCGTCACAAAAAATTGTTTCGGTTTAGTATGTACTACCATTTTATTATAATTAATTTTATAACAATATATTGATGGGAGAAAGTCGATAAAATAAATTCAATTTTAGAAATGCTTTGGCGGGCTACATAAACATGTTTAACGGGCCATAAGTGGCCCGCAGGCCGCGTGTTGCTCATCCCTGATGTATAATATATGATATTCACCGTGACAAATAATCAAAAATGTCGTAAAATATAATCTTTGACTTCTTAAAAGTTTAGAAATTTTTTCAATCATTGAGGATGAAAAAATTTAATCAGTGAAATAAGAAATATTTTTTAAAATGCTAATAGGAAATGTACATAGGTATCTGAACAATAAAAACTTCATTAAATACATAAAAATCTCAATGTTTTAAGATAGTTTACAATTTCATGGTGGGCCGCATTCATTACCGCGCTGGGCCGCGAGTTGTACAGCCCTTATCTATATGCTATATGTTATAAAAATTAACATAATAGTCCATAGTTAAGTTAAACCTCAGAAAAATAATCGACCATTGATTTTAAGTGGATGAATGTACAAGATTACACATTCTTCAAATTAGCCATAGTGGGTGATCGGTTAATGAACATAATCCGTTCCAAGACAATGTTTGTTATCCGAATTGTTCGTTACCTGATCATCGATTTACCATAGGTTTTTATGGGAATTTAATCAAATTCCCATAAAAATCATAAAATTTCGTTCCGGAGACCCAAAAAAACATAAATAAAAAATTATATAATTTCTTACTACGTTTATTTATATGTAATAACAATAATATATACATACTGTATACAGTCTTGCAGTTTGATCTATACGTTTATTTTCCAATACAGAAATCTGTCTAATTTCGATTGCTTTTCTTTCTCCTTCAGGTTAAAGATTTCATGCATGGACTACTATTAAAGACAAAGTATCCGTATTCAATTTCAAAAATGAAAATCTAACGATACAGCTAGTGAACGATACAGCATTGGGATGGCTTTTAATCGTAGAACATCACCATATTTCTTCAAAATCTACTAATTAATTCTAGGAGAAAAGACATACTCTTCTATAGTATCATCATAGTTGTGTTTTGCGTTCCTAAGTAGCATCTTTCGCTAAATTCATAATCCTTTGTCATTTCAAGACGCTTTTCAACACCTGGTATGGGTGCCATTCTAAGACCAAAAAATTGTAAATTCTCTTTTTTATCTTCTTTAATAAATCTTTGATTTGTTTTACATTGCTCCAAGTTCATTTTATTCGGGAAAAACTATTGTTCTTCCATCCTTGCCCATAAGTCTACGAACGCGCAAGGTCTAAGCCTGTCATTCCGTTAGGTTAGTTAAGCCGAAATATCCTCATTGAATATTTTTATCTGGCGGCAGCCACTTATAGAGCCGCCATTATCACAGGCTGACCAACACCCATGATGCGGTCAACCGGAAAATTGAAGGATGGGTTTTAACGGGCCGGGCCCGGATCCCTCCAGAAAAATTAGAGGAGTGGGACCCTCCAGAAAGGTAAGCCACAGATTTACCATGCAACCATCCAGCTGACCTGTCTTTCCATCAGTCCGCGGGTCCCACAGATCTGTGAGGTGTTCGTTATCCGAACATAAAAATCTTTCGAAAAAGTGTACCGATCACTCACTTTTATTCAAATACTTGCTAAATTTTATACATTTTCTATGAAATAGTTTAAAAAGTTAAGAAATAATTTTTTGAATGTCAACCATAATTAAACGGCTGCACTTACTGCATACTATTTGAATTTTATATATATATATATACAGTATATAATATCCAGGTATACCTCATTATTGTGAGATTACATTACAGACCGTCGCTGTAAAGCGAATCAACTTTTTTTCCATTTGCGAATGCATATAAAAGCTTAAAAATATATTATACTATTATTTAGTGCAGAATAGCACTAGGTCTAAAAATTTTGCTCAGATGACCGCATTTTAAAGCATTCGCGTAGAACCTTAGAGGATCAGATTCAATTCTGGATTTCGTACCTTCAGTTTTTCAGGATGGCTCGTCTCTGTGTTAATTTATGTTTTACATACAGATTCTAAGTATTATTTGGAGATAATTTTCATTTTGATATATAAAATAAAAAACATGGAATATAATTGAAAAGCGTCTTGAAGTGACAAAGGATTATGAATTTAGCGAAAGATGCTACTTAGGAACGCAAAACACAACTACGATATTATTGTGAGGTTACATTACAGACCGTCGCTGTAAAGCGAATCAACTTTTTTTTCATTTGCGAATGCATATAAAAGCTTAAAAATATATTATACTATTATTTAGTGCAGAATAGCACTAGGTCTAAAAATTTTGCTCAGATGACCGCATTTTAAAGCATTCGCGTAGAACCTTAGAGGATCAGATTCAATTCTGGATTTCGTACCTTCAGTTTTTCAGGATGGCTCGTCTCTGTGTTAATTTATGTTTTACATACAGATTCTAAGTATTATTTGGAGATAATTTTCATTTTGATATATAAAATAAAAAACATGGAATATAATTGAAAAGCGTCTTGAAGTGACAAAGGATTATGAATTTAGCGAAAGATGCTACTTAGGAACGCAAAACACAACTACGATGATACTTTAGAAGAGTATGTCTTTTCTCCTAGAATTAATTAGTAGATTTTGATGAAATATGATGTTCTACGATTAAAAGTCATCCCAATGCTATATCGTTCACTAGCTGTATACTTTGTCTTTAATAGTAGTCCATGCATGAAATCTTTGACCATTTAAAAATGGTAATCATTCCAATTTCTGTTAATAACTATTAAAATATTTATTGAATTTCATAGAAATCAAAGATGTTATTCCACCCAAATTTATGATGAACGTTTCCACAATCTTCTTGGGTACATGTATCCTAGTTAATTATTATTATTATTATTATACATCAGTTCCTGAATAATTAGTTTTCATTATTCAGATTTTGTTGTTGTTGATCAATTTGAAATACAGTATTACAATTAGAAACATTATTAAATTTGTACAAAAATTTCTTATATGAATATTAAATAGATTTTGGTGTTTGACACCAAAAACACATTTTTTAAGGAAGAATTCAAAAATTTATTCAATAAAGATTGCTTTCCAATTGTCTTTTAATCACGATTATTAATATTGGATATTTCCTGTATCATAAGAGATATCAATCTTTTGGCAGAGTAACATAAAATTTACGTATAAATTTGTTCTGGAATTATACTGTAACATCAAGGTTGCTGGATATTTTACAAATCAATCAATACATACTCATATTTGTAAAAAAAAAATATCCTACACTAGCATTATTAAAAGTTACTAGTGGATTAACATTAGTGTTTAACTTAAATATAATTTTCATAGATTGTTGTATAGTGAAAATTATGTAAATACTAGCATACCCGTGCCCGGCGTTGCTCGGGCAGTTCATGGTGTAGTACTTAAGTTATCTTTCTCTTAAATTATACCATCAGTATGTCCATGGTGCGATGAATCTTTAACTGTCTCTCACCTTTTTACCTGTGGATATCTTAAGGGACATCGTTTGGGCTGCTTCAACCGTCCTGATGTCACTGTCAGAAATACTATCGGATGGATCAGATATGTCTGCAGTCATTTTATATCTAAAGCATATTGGCATTTATCAATGTATATAACTTCATTGTAAGATTCTTGTACCTTATTGATGCTTGGACTTCTGCCTCCTCCTTTGACTCTTGTCCTGTTACATCCTACCATCACAGAACTACATAACCCTGTGTTTGGTGCAGCATAGCCCAGGTGGCCCTTCCACCAGTAATTCCTACTAAACAAACATCTTTCTTTCTCTATTAGAATTCTGTTGATTTGTTCAATCTTCTAATGTTTCAAACTTTTTTGCTTCTTCAACTCTTGAAAAGGCACATACAATTGGCCACGGGAAAAACAATTAGTATTCACCAATAGGTCTGGCCAATCCAAATTATTTCTCCGATCAGCTTTGAAAACCATGTTATAATCATCATGCATAATGTAACGAAAAATTTCGAAAGAGACTCAAAATACGTTTGAAATAATGGCTTAATTTCATTTAAAATTGAAACAAAAGATTTGTATATATTATAGATTTTTGTGCGATTTTAAATATTACTTATTATTATTACATAATACTGGATAAACATAGTATTTTGAAACAAAAGATTTGTATATATATTATAGATTTTTGTGCGATTTTAAATATTACTTATTATTACATAATACTGGATAAACATAGTAGTTTGATGAATAGTTGTAATTTCTTTGTGTGATGAAATATAAACAAATTTCATTTAGATATGTAATACATTATATCACTATCGCAAATATGGATAGTGATATAAAGTTACTGAAGTACATTAAAGTTACTAAGTAACACTCACCTGTTTTTTTATTTTATTAAATTCTATAATCAGGAGACGTAATTCACCACGGAAAATAAAACGATGTGTGTGAAAAATGCACAAAATTAATTTAATTGATACTGAACAGTATCCTGCATCATAATCAATATTCTATAATCAGGAGACGTAATTAGAAAATCACCACGGAAAATAAAACGATATGTGAAAAATGCACAAAATTAATTTAATTGATACTGAACAGTATCCTGCATCATAATCAGTAATAATTGTTTTAGCTAAGTAATTCTGTAAAAATCCTATAATAGTAAATGCAGGTAAATTATCTGTTGTCCCTTACTTTGACACTTAGCGCCATCTATTGATACTTATTGTCAGTAAGTTACGCTAAGTAATTCTGTAAAAATCCAATAATAGTAATGCAGGTAAGTTATCTGTTGCCCCTTATTTTCACACTTAGCACCATCTATTGATACTTATTGTCATAAAATAAATATTTCTTTGACACTTAGCGCCATCTATTGATATTTATTGTCATAAATAAATCCTTGACACTTAGCGCCATCTATTGATATTTATTGTCATAAAATAAAAATATCCAATAATAGTAATGCAGGTAAGTTATCTGTTGCCCCTTACTTTGACCACTACGCTATCTATTGATATTTATTGTCAAAAATGAATATCAATATATTTCATGCCATCTATTGATATTTATTGTCAAAAATGAATATCAATAGATAGATCAAATGAAATAAAAACTATCCTATATTTTAAGTTGGACCAAACAACACACGTTTACAAAATTTCATTAAAATCGGTTGAGCGGTTTCGGAGATTAGCGAAGACGAACATCGGGATTTTTATATATAAAGATTGTATAAATTTGATCAAATTACTTTAAATTTTAAACAGATATAATGCAATACATCCAACTAACAGTGACTGTAAGAACAATTAAATTATTCGAGACTGACATCACGCAGATAAACCATAGCTCATTATATAAAATAAAAATCTGAGTTCTTACAGCACTTAAAATTTAAAGTTCTATATTATATAATTTTAAATTAGTTATTAATAGTTAATTCCTTTATTTTATAATTAATGATTAAATACGTAATAGGTAAACTAATTTTCTCAGTTTATAGTTTTTCTCTCTCCGATTTAAAAAATTTTTCCCTTTCAGATGGACAAATTCATGATTCTTATATAGATCAGCTTTTAAGATTATTTTTTTTATCAAATTTATATAATTTCAAGTGTAATATAAAATTAAGTACAGCTATTTTATTCAGAAATTCAATTTGGAAATCAGACTAAAATATTCTATTTTATTCAATGGTTCTTGATGACTGAAAATTTACAATATATTTTATCAAAAAAATATAAAATTTGTTTTTATTGAATAAATGTTTTTATGTTAGTATGGATAACAGACCAAATAATGAAACCAGACATTTTTCAGAGTGACATTTTTATTGTTTTATACAATAAAAATGCATTATTCTAGTTAAAAGAAAAATCCCAATATTTTCCCTCCAAGATGCTTTCTTCTGGCTTCCTCATGGTCCATTATTCCACCTGAAGTCGTTAGCACCAAATAACTATAAAATCAAAATAAAAATTTATAACAAAAATCATTATTTCTAAACTTATTAATCTGCAGTAAATTTTTTCTTACCCAAACTGCCGAGAAGGTAATAAACTCCTCATCCATCTCTCTAAATCTCTTAACTGTACATCAAATCTTGGACTAATTACTCCACATTTATTTAGTCTGCCAGTCAAATTTACTACAATTTTTCCAGCTCTGTGATCATCCACTATTTCAAATTCTCCAATGTAACCTAAAGAAAATTTTTTACTGTAATTTAATATATACTAGATGAGCCTATTATTTGAGAGAAATATCATCAACCAACATTTTAATCTAGATAAGACTAATATTTCATCATTATTAACTTTTGTATTTCAAATTATGACATTTTTAAAATGTATTAATCTTAAAAAATCATATTAAACAAATGGACATTGAATAATCATCATAATTTACATAATAAATACAAAACAATTTTGAAATAATGCACATACTTAATAAAATTTATTAAATAATATTCTCAAAAGTTTTGCATGCAAATAATATTCAACAAATAAATTCCTATATTTTCATCGAAATAATTAAAATTTCGTGCAAATTAATGTTAAAAGGAATTTTAGATATCTGTTATATCCAATCATCCTTGGGATATATTGCTGTGGCTTTTATTTTTGTTTAATTTATTTTTATATTTGAATAAAAAGTAAATAATAGATTTTCTGCACAACTACGATGCAACTCTAACTGATAAAATCCTCAGTCGGTGCATGCACGAAGTTGTGAGTGGTATTGGTGCTTTTTGTATCTGTTTTGGTCATATTGTTGACCAATAAAAACAATCTTTTATTAGTATTTTCAGGACAAACTGATATAACCCAAAATATTAAAATTTGATGTCAGCAGTTTTAAATAACAAATTTTCTTTATTAGAGATAATAGAGGATAGAATAGAAATAATATATGAGAATAGAGAAGTTAGGTTAGGTTAATTAGATTATGCCGCCATATCCTCTTGGGATATACTGTATCTGGCGGCGGCCACTTGTAGAGCCCATCACAGGCTGGCCAACACCTGCGAAGAGGTCAACCGGATGGTTGAAGGATGGGGTTCAACAGGCCGGGCCCGGTTGAAGGATGGGGTTCAACAGGCCGGGCCCGGACCCCTCCTGAAAAACTGGAGGTTTGGGACCCAGATTTGAACCCGGATCCTCCAGGGTGGTAAGCCAAAGCTTACCACGTGGCCATCCAGCCGACAATTTAGTTCGAAATGTCATTATTACGAAACGACTTATTTATTTCCGAGAATAGAGAGAATTTACAATAATACAGTATCTGGTGTTGGTGGTTCGAACTATCTTTTGAATTGCTAAAGTGATTATCAATAACTTTCTGAAATATGATTTCGTCATTTAGTTATCAGTTGGAACTCAGTCTTAGCTGTGCAGAAACACCCTAATAATAAAACAAAATATGATGAATGATGTGCAGAAGTATAAAAATATATGATAAAAAAAAATTATTTGATTATTGTATACACAGCTATTCTCTGACTTATAACTGATCTTTGTAAATTTGACTTTACACAAAAATTTTTCAAAATTTCTTTCTTTTTTTGATATAGAGAATACAAACATTATTGTAAATTACAAGTCCAAATATTTTAGTTTACAACATTTAAAAATTCATGTTACCTATGTTTTGTGTATTGTTTGTTGAACTTAAGTATCATATTATACAATATCATTCTATACAGCATTGTCTCCTTTTCAGTTAGAGAACAATACAGAACTACAATGTAGTACAGATGCAATCACAGCAAACCATCTGGCAGTTTATGCAGAATTATATTATAAAACAAAGTTCAAAATTTCAACTGAAACCAACAGTTTTCTCAGTGCAGCTGGAGAGGGCAGTCCAGTATGAAGGCTCTTCTGCATCTATAATTTTCCTTTAAAGTCCAATAAGCTAGTTTGGACTTTGTTTTATATCAGGGATGCACAAACCATGGCCCTCCATTGATTTGTTGGCAGCCCGCCTCACCATGTTATTTCAATAAGTCACACAATCAATGCAATATTATTTGTAGTTTTGAACAATGCATTTTCAAATAATATTTTTCTGAAGTAAAATTATGTTTACAGTGGTTCAGTAATAATGTTTTTAAACAATAATGAAAAAATAATAATCATATTTATAATAAGCATTTTTTTTTATTTTTATTGTATTTGTGTGTGTAAAATAGGTAGTTTTAAAAAATTGTACACACACACACAAGATAGACCTGCCACTTAACTAATGAAAATTTAGATTTAATTTTGTGTTTGGCTACTACAAATATCAAACCCAACATGAAAAAGTATTGGTAAATCAATGCAATACCAGGCATCCTATTAAAAAATCTTTGCGTAATTTTGATTACATTTCTTTGTAACATGTACAGTAAGACCCTGCTTAATGCTGTTCAATTTAACACTGTTTCAATATAACATGGTTTTTATCGAATTCTATATTTTTATTGATTCACTTTGGCACGGTTTTTCAAACCGTTATACTCACATAAATCCAAAATCACATTAATTTGTTGCTTTGATACTCCTATGCTGTCTCACAATGCATTTGATATCAGTTCAGTGTAGTACATACAAAAGTCTGTTGGGTCACAGTTCACATTTATGATCGTTCATCAACATTATTTTACAGTTAAAGTTTAGCCACTATTACAGAAATTATGGATCAGTTTATACAAAATGATCCAAATTTTGATAGAAAGGCAAGACAAAATGTCACAGATCTATGTTTTGCTATCGACAGTTGCTTGCTAAACAAAAGAGGAAAAGGCAAACGATTTTTCGTTAGATGATTCTTAACAAAAAAACAAAAAGTAGCTTGCTAAACAAAAGAGGAAAAGGCAAACGATTTTTCATTAGATGATTCTTAACAAAAATACAAAAAGTATCAAATGAGGAAGAACCTTCCTCATCATAAACAGATTATTTACTTGAATATTTTTGATTTTCATGAATGATTTATGAATATAAATCTATTATTAGCAATAAAAATGCCTATAATTAATGTAATACAATAGTAATAATACATGTTACAAAATAAAAAAAGGTACATATATTTTTTAATTTACTGTCCCGTTTCACCTATTTTATTATTTACGTGTTATAATGACCTCGTTTAATGCTGTTTTGTTTAGTGCTTTGTTTTCTTGAAACGTATCCCTCGTGTTAAACAGGATCTTACTGTAATTAATAAACATATGATATATAACTTTTGTGATTTCTTTGGTGGCCCTCCTATAAGTTATGATGAATCCATTTGGTCCTTGGTCTTAACAATTCTGTGCACCCGTTTTATATTAATTTAGGACTAGTTGTTAATTTATTATATTATTTGCAAGGAAGTAGCCACATATAAATTGTAACAAATTTAAATGCCACTATTCAGTTGACAATTTAAAAAAATAGTTATCATCAGCCATATATAAATTTAATAAAAATTTTAATTTCTTGACCTTTTTTTGCATTGATGTCTTGGATGGGATATCATTTATTTTTTATATGAAAATAAACATAAGCATATCAAATTTAGTCAAAATCAGTTGAATGATACAGCATATAGAAGTTCAGGATGAAAGTATTTCTACTCCCTTCATTTTGGCCTAACTGGGCTACATTTTCCAGAAAGCCTTAAATAACATAAGTAACATTTAAATTCTGGATTTGTTCAAAATTAGTTGAATAATGTGACTTATAGAGACATTTTTAGAAAATAGAATCATCCTCTTTTATACCTTTTAATTTTAGTGCAAGTGGACCAAAATTTTTAGGTGATAATGAGCTATGATATGCCTATATTTCAAATTTCGTCAAAACCAGTTAAGCAATGTGATATATGGAGATATTTATAGAAAATAGATCCTCATCTCCCTATTTTATTTTGACCCAATTGTAATGAAATTTTCAGGAGGAACTCAAGTAACCTATGAAATACTTATATTCCAAATTTCATTAATATTAATTGACCAATGCAATCTGCAAAGGAGAAGAAAAATGCAACTTGAAGAAAAATGACATAACAAACCCACATTTACCACTGATTTTATTTGTTGCAGTTGACATTCTTATAACTTATTTAATATTAATGTTCATATTTATTATTTACATTAACTTAATAATTGTTGTTAATTCATTCCCTCTTTAAATATTTAAATTTGTAAAGTATTCTACATTTTATGTTCCATAACATTCTGTATTCTGTTTTTAAGTGTTGAAGATGACTTTTTTAAGTTAAAAGTACTCAAAAAAATGCTAATAAATTATTTTTCCACTTGAAAACTCAATGCTGATTATTTTACATATATTTACAATATTTCAATAATAACTGCTTAGAGATTGTCTTTAAGAAAACAAAACCTTCAATTAATTAAATTACTTCTCTATTTCATAGTATATAATTTTAGCATTTAATTTTAAGCAGATTATATACTTTCTGATAAGTTTATTAACTTCTATAATAATAATGTTGGACTTTAGATGATTTTATTAATTGTTAAATGATGATCTACCGAATCACATGATAGAACAATGAGCCACTTTAGCAAAGCTCAATTTTATCAGAAATTTCTTTTTTTAAATGAACATTTGGAAAACTTAAAAGCATAATTTCAATTCTTTGTCAAAACTTGTTTTAGCTAAAATATTTGTAAAAATTTATGGTGTAAAGATAAAATTAACTAGGAAAATTATTATATTTGAATGACCTTTTTGATCAAAAGAGAGAATGGAATGTTATACTTGTGAAATAAACTCAAACTATACCTGAGAAACAAGCTAAAGTATCCAATGACTTGAGATTATTGGTCCTGATCAAAACAAAAATAATATAACTTCACTTTTACAGTTTTATATACCAATCCAATGCAAGAAACAGTACCTTCCTTTTCAAATGAAGAGTCTAGTTTTGAATAAAAGTAAACAATAAGCCAAATGAGTAAGATAAATCGATTTCAATGAAGCAGACTATGGGAATAGCCAAAAACGTTTTTGAATAAACAATTTATCTTACTTATTTGGCTTACTGTTTATTTTTATTTAATATCTAAAGTAAGATGTATTTCAGTTTAGTTTTTATTTGAATCTTCTCTTCAGTTAGACACAATTGAAAAATTTAAAGAAATAGGAGTAAAAAAATGAATAAAATTTTTAAGTTTGCACTGGCTTTAACACAGCTCTTTCTTTTTTCAACTATTGTCTTCTGCTTACGTCTGTGGTTGAATTTACTAACATCTTGTGTTCATCAGTATTTTTGCCTTCAGTTCAAATAAACTAAAGAAAAGATTTCTGATAAATAGGTTTATGGGTCTCTCTCAGGTTAAACTACACTAAAGTCTCATTAAAGTTAGAATTTTTCATTTAACTTGGTTATTTTCATTAGCTTTTGTTCTATATCTTTTATCATTAATTTATATTATATTTGTTTTTTAATTATTATTATTATTTTAAACAATAAATGTTATATTGTTTAACTATCAATTGCTTTTGTGCTTCTCACTTCACTTTTGGACTCCGATGTGTTGCATACTCATACTCGCTCATAATTTTTCAGCCCTTATCCTGACATGTGCTTATCTAAATATTGTTTATTGTGCTGGAGCAACACAGTCTAAATTGTCCATCTAGTGTTGAAACAACAACACTAGATGGACAAATTCAGTTTTTTGATCCCTGCTGACAGCACAAATGGTGTCAGAAAGATGTCAAAAGAATGAAAATTTCTTCATTAAAACTTCCCAGACCCCACAATAATTTATTTTTATAAAACTTAATATTTTTTTCATATAACTTTAATGAATTTCATTTGAAATTTGAGCTTGTTTCTTATATTATGTCTAATATAGAATATTTACTATATACAGTATAAAAAAATCGATTCATATGGATACATTTAAGTTTGTAATTTTACTAAATTAAAGCAAAATACTGTTGTTTCAATTTCAAAATAAAAGATTATATGAATTAAGTCTGTCTTTCTACCTATTCATCATAATAATATGTATAATATCTAATTTAAATAATTCTATAACATTCAAGTCAGTTCATGATTGTATGGCATGATTTGTACCAACATAAAAATAGCACCTTATAATGCATTAAATTGATTTAATGAAACGGTTTCTATATATAAATTTTTCAAATTTTTTGACATGAATATAAAAAACAAAACAAATAGAACATCCCTGTATTAAATTCTGGGTAATAAATTTTCTTCATTTTTAAAAAAAATAATAATAATAAAATATATAGTATGCTAAATGTGCATTTCAAGCTATTAATATTTTTAAATAATTTACAATAAGATATATTTAGCTATTATATCATATCTTTGCATTTTAATTATTAAATATATGCTATCATTCTGTCAATTAAAAAAATGAAATCTGCAAATGGGATTTTATCATAAATATTAAATTCTCAATTAAAAATATGTAAATTGATTGAAAATTATACATTTATGATAAAATTCCATTATTTACAGATTATTAAATGCAATTATATTTCATTTATATATAATTATTGAAATATAATTGCATAAGTTAGTACCCAAGATCTTTTCTTTATCTGTATTACTAGTTCAAAGCTTTTTAATATTCTTGAAACTGAAATCTATAGGGTATCATAATCAAATTGACAAAATATGAGAGGTATATCTGCAAGCCAATGAAATAAGAAAAATAAACACTTGTATGAATTTGAGATTTGCTTAAAAAAACTAATTTGTGATTCATTTAATTGATTAAAATAAAACTGAAATAGTTTTAAGTCCAGAATATGTCATTATAAAAACTGAAATCAACTTGGATAATGATTTCAATAATTTAGAATTCTATACACATTTCACTTGAAGTTTAACTACAGATATGTGATATTGTATGTATATAAAGTATATATACATCAAGCTGTTTATACTTAATTCAAATTTTATCAAACTCAGGAAAAAACTAAAGCACCAAAAGTGAAAAAAGTATATAATTTTGTAAAAATTCTTAGTTTATTTAAGCTGGCTGCATTAGATTTAAACTAAGATATATCTAAAATCATTTAAATTATTTGATTAACTGTAAAAATTTTGCAAAAAGTTCATAAAATACATGATTCAGAGCCCCAATTTTCAATCAAATATATATAGTAAATTGGGTTCCATACTTTAGATAAGACTTCAACCCCACACAGGATCTTCACCATTAAAGTCAAGTCTTCAATTAGGGGCAAGATAAATAAGGATTGAATTTTTGTTTGGATTTTTACTCATGTCACACCAAAAAGTTTTTCTGTAGATGTAGTTCCATAACACCTTACATTAATACTAATTTGATATCATTGATCAATAATTTGACTATCACCAATCAATTCAGAAAGATTCTTTAATATTTATAAAGTTATCTTACCATGTTTCATCATTACTTGTAGAAACTTTACTATAACTTTGGAACATGGTCTAATCAATACTTGACGTTTGCCTCTTTTCTCTGCATTGTTGATAGATCGAAGAGCATCTGCTAAAACATTCATACGCACCATTTTCTATTAAAAAAATAATAATTATTATTTAAACGTGTAATTTTATTCAATTCTTAAGACTTTGGAATAATTTAATTCTATAAGTTTAGAAACTCTACTGTTCACAAATTTATATCAGAGATATGACTTTTATAAAATCTTATATTTTTAACTTTGGTACTGATATATTAATACAAACAAAAGGTAAAAGTAAAAAATATGAATTAATAAACTTTGATAATTCTAAAATAAATTTCAAATCATCAAGAGGTTATCTTATAACATTTAATATAATAAAATGTTCAAGCATGGCAATGTGTAATGATTCACAAACTTATCACATTTCCATTCAGTAAATTCCACATTTCAAGAAACTGTTACTTGAAATGCACACAAATTTGTATATACTTATTCAAACCATAAAAGTAAATTCAAATTTTCAGATTTTAAAGATTCTCAAAAAAAGGAATACCAAAATGTTGAATTTACATTTATTCTCTTTCTATTCTAATGTAACTTTATTCGCCATTAATATATAAAATACTTGTGTTAAATATTATAGAAGACATATATCTATAACACGTTAATAACATTTATTCAATTTAATGATGAAATTGATAAGATGTAAGCCGATTAAATATTAGAGACTTACCAATTCACCACATTAAATTTGCTATAGAGCGAAAAAGAAATGAACGGTGACCATACACCATAAGTGTTGCCAACTAAAGTTTAATGCCTGAACTACTTTTAAAAAATTTTTTAATTTTTATTAGGAGTAGAAATTACGTTTAGAAAAATTTTTGCAATATTCTTAAACAGTATCAATTTTGAAATAAAATGATTATGTTTATAATATCCTGAATACAGAATTTTCAAATACGATAATCAGGGCATTCCTTCGGTTTTAAATTTTTATTAATTTAAAATATTAAAAATTTATGAATGTTATACAAAAGTAATTTAATCCTTTCCAAATTAGTAATATTTTATGATTTATAAAATTTGAATATAAAATAATTTAAAATTTTTAGAATGGAAGCTTGTGAATATTTCGGAATATTTCAAAATTATTCGAAAATCTTGGACTCAATTGTATAATTGCACTGATACAGCCGATACGATACATCATAAATCGAGACTCATTATTATTTTTAAAATATTACTTTCCAATTATTCACCAATTACTAAATAGTGGATAAACTGTAGGCCCTATCACAGATGGGTATACCGTGAAGTAAGCTGGTCTACAGAATGAGTAGTTAACGAGTTGATCCGGATTCCTCGAAAAATTTTTTTAGGACACGCTCAGATTAAACTCTGAATCTGAAGCGTTTCCACGAGACAAAACCAGTCGAGCTGAATGAACAATGAGAATTGTAAACTACATTTTAAATAACTTTCGCAGTAAATTCCGCAGTAATTGTTTTATATTCTGCATCTAACCCAACTCACTGGGCAGAATTGGCTGCATAGAAATACTTCTACTTTCCACCCTGAGGAATCAGATTTTATTCGTGGGTCCCACTCTTGGAAAATTTATTCATGAATCCAGTCTCGGCCTGTTGATCCCCATCCTCAATAATCCAGCTGACTCCTGTACATAATTGAATAATATATCTCAGGGATTATTTCGCTCCGCCAATCAATACTCCTCATTAAGTGGAAAGTATCCTCATCTATTAATAAAAATATTCTACTTGACTAAGAGTAGATTGGTAGGATGGGTATTGTAAAACACTCGTTTATTACTGGAGGATCACGTTCAAATCCGGATCTCATTTCATCGGTTTTCAGGAGATTACGGGTCCGGTTAGCTGAACCCATCCTCCAGCCTTCCGGTTGATTCCATCATAAGTACGTATTTTCCAGCCTGTGGCGGCTCTAAAAGCAGTCGCGATCAAGTACAGAATTACCGAAGTGTGAATTGGCGGCTAAAAATTAAACATGTAGTCTTTGTACATTAAACTGTAAACAAAGATTAATAACTATAATAAAATGAAAATATGTCATATTTTCACTTCATTATAGTCTGAATACTTAAAATTTCCCTTCATTTCAACCATTGAGAGCCGAATACTTATTGAATAGTATTGCCAGTAAAGGAAGGGCTACAGTAAGTTTCATTATTTTGGTTTGGTTTGTTTTTGGTGTTCTTCCTGAAAGGAAACTGGCGTCATCTGTTGGCCAAAAAAACAACCCGCACTAATCAAGAGATTCCTGTATTCCAAGGTTAGTAGATTAATCTTGCCTGTACTCTACAAATCTATGCTACTTTAGTGGAAATGGCGACATCTGTCAGCAAAAAAACGACCAGAATAAACTGTTGTTAATATTAATAATAATAATATAATAATATTGTTTAATTATTAATTAATTAATGTTTAATTATTATTGTTGTATTAGTGTTTAATTAATAATAATAAAATAAAAATATTGTTATTAATAGCCAAAATAATTTATTCTGTGATCTTATTGAATTATGAAAAATTCAATAAACTGTTGGTTGCTTATACTCTCTTTTCCTCTAGTGGTCTGCCACACTTTCTTCTGGCAGAAACCTTTAATATTCTTCTTTAGCTTTCCTTTATCCTTGTCACTTCGTTCTTCCTTCTTCAATGGGCTAAACTTTTGAGTACGCCCTCTTTCGTTCAATTATACTCTACAAATCTATGCTACTTTAGTGGAAAGTGGCGACATCTGTCAGCAAAAAAAGAGCAGAATAAAATGAATGATTAATGTATGAAAATATCTCTTATGAGAGAAGTTATATTATAAGAATTAGATTAAAGTGGAAACTTTAACGGATTTTTGATTCCTGTTTTTTTAGTATATAACAAAACTTGGTATATTTTTGAACAAATTAAATTACGGTAATTTTTTTTTCTAAATCCTTTCCACGATGGCCTTGAATTCTATGAATTATCCTTATTTCAATAGATAATTAACACCAACTAATTCTATCGTGAATATAACTGATCAGTCATTTTATTTTGTTCGGATTTTCCATCGATGGGATTTTCTGTTAATTGCAATTGTCAGTAAAACATCGTTAAAATGGGAAGAACTAAACCATATTTCCGTCTTCGTTTTATTGGTTTACATCAGAATGACATCACATGTGACGATTTTCTAAGGGGAAATTCTAAAGGCCGTGACACACTGAACGCGAAGCGAAGCGGAGAGAAGCAAAGATGACAGAAAAATTTGCATCCTTCGCTTCGCGTTGCATTGCGTCTCAGCCTATCTACATTGCAGCCGAGTTATTTCTCATGTTTTATGGATATTCCAATAGAGATCGTTTGCGGAGTGTGATTGATTTGTTATTAGAAAGAAGTGATCGTATATTTTCGGTATTGTTTTAATCTCATGTGATGTAGATATGGTCTTTTTTGTACTTCTAAAACAAATTCTATATCTGAATCCCAACCACACGGTTGAAATTTCGCCATTTTCCAAGTATATAAAACATTCGTTTCTATTGGTTGATTGCTTACTTCGCGTTTTGCCATACCGTATTGTTCGCGCGTGCTGATTGGTTCAACTTTTTCATCTCCATTCGAGCAGTTATGCGCGTTAACTCGAGCAGCCGCACGGGAAAAGCTAGTCCAAGTCACACTGTACGCGCGTAACCGCGCGAAGTTGCTTTCTTATGCTTCGCTTCGCGTCACGGTCAGTGTGTTAATGCCTTAAGGACGTGACACACTGAACGCGACGCGAAGCGAAGCTAGTCCAAGACACACTGAAGCGGCTTCGCGCGTACAGTGTGTCTTGGACTAGCTTTTCCCGTGCGGCTGCTCGAGTTAACGCGCGTAATCGCGCGAAAGGAGATGAAAAAGTTGAACCAATCAGCACGCGCGAACAATACAGTGTGGCAAGACGCGAAGGAAGCAATCAGCCAATAGACACAAATGTTTTATATACTTGGAAAATGGCGAAAGTTCAACTGTTTGATTGGGATTCAGATATAGAATTTGTTTTAGAAGTACCAAAAAAAAACCATGTCTATATGATATGAGGATAAAAGAATACCGAAAATATACCATCACTTCTTTCTAATAACAAATCAACCACACTCCGCAAACGACCTCTATCGGCAAATCCATGAAACATGAGAAGTAACTAAACTGCAATGTAGACAGGCTGAGCAGTGCAACGCGAAGCGAAGGATGCAAATTTTTCTGTCATTTTTGTTTCGTTTCGCATCGCGTTTAGTGTGTCACGACCTTTAGACTTACGCTTCGACTCGAAGCCTATAGGCTTTTTTACACTAAGCGCAAGCGTTAACGTTTGCTGGTGCTCTCGTCATAGCTCCATTCTTTTTGTACCATGTTTCTATCCATGATTAGTCACTTAGCGCAAAAGGAGCAGGACTATGACGAAAGCGCGCACAAACGTTAAAGCTTGTGCTTTGTGTAAAAAAGCGTTTAAGCTTGTCTTATGCGGTTAACTCGCTATCTTCACTAATCTTAGACGCTTCTCGCGCTAAGCACTCTAAGTGAAGGTATATACACTGACGGAAAAAAAAATCCCAACACCAAGAAAGACTTGTGTTAGATATTGTTATCATCAGTTTGAGGCTTAGATTCCACTATACCTGAAAATTGAAACTGAAACAAAACATACCATAAACTGAAACAAACAAAATTATGATTCAGGTTGCTTTCAGTTTCTGCTTAAGCTCCACATAAACAAGTCGACAGAACTTTACAGCACAATCTAGTGGTAGAATTTCTCTCTTTCGACTGACTGACAAAGATGATCTTCAAAGTTCTATATTTGATTATTATTCAGTGTGGAAACTGAACGAATGTAATTTAATTAATAGGATGTTTTATATACAAAACAATAAAAAATTTAAATACTGAGAATTCTACCAAGCTTCAGAACGAATATATCGTCGGAGGAGGAAAAATCACGTAACTTCGTAAAAATAAGTCGTAGCTTATCTAAGTTGATTGCAAACTAATGTAATTTAATTAATAGGATGTTTTATATACAAAACAATAAAAAATCTAAATATTATATTTGAGAATTCTACCAAGCTTCAGAACGAATATATCGTCGTAGGTTGAGAATTCTACCAAGCTTCAGAACTAATATATTGTCGTAGGGGAAAAAATCACGTAACTTCATAAAAATAAGTCGTAGCTTATTTAAGTTGATTGCATTCGATTCGGAATGATCTAAAATCGTTTAAAATATCCGATTATCTATCAAAGTTTTCCAGAAAATCATAAAAAACGTGATTCTGAGCCCCATAACTTGAATGGAACTTCTGCCCCAATGGGATCTTCACCAATAAACTTAGGAGTATTTAGTTAAGGGAGAAGGTAAAGGGGAGGTCGAAATTCCGCTGGGATTTTTTCTCCTGTCGTACCAAAAACGGATTACATTAAACTATAAGATAACCGATCTACAGTATCGTTGTATATTAATCTGGGGAAACTTACCATCAATCCAAATTTTGTGCCTATTGCAGCCTAATGACACATCTTTGTATTATATTCTTGTTTATTTTAAAGAAAGTTGTATTTTCGGAATTCTAAATAGTATTGGATAAGGTAAAGGGGAGGTCGAAATTCCACTGAGATTTTTTCTCCTGTCGTACCAAAAACTTTGATTACATTAAACTATAAGATAACCGATCTACAGTATCGTTGTATATTAATCTAGGGAAACTTACCATCAATCCAAATTTTGTGCCTATTGCAGCCTAATGACACATCTTTGTATTATATTCTTGTTTATTTTAAAGAAAGTTGTATTTT
The DNA here is from genome assembly GCA_000484575.1 of Olivierus martensii. NCBI lineage: Eukaryota > Metazoa > Arthropoda > Arachnida > Scorpiones > Buthidae > Olivierus > Olivierus martensii. Next base: position 57,681 of record AYEL01037030.1, read on the forward strand.
CGGAATTCTAAATAGTATTTCTAAGTTTCTTCTACGTTTACAACACGCTTCTACCATTTTGTCTAAACTACGACACAAAATAGAGTTAATTAAGAAAAAAAAACATTAAAACCATAAATCATTACTTTTCTTAAGATTCGTATAATCTATCTGACTTAAAACACGAAAGAAATTAATAAAGTAAGAGCTGTTTATTATTCATAGCATTAAATGCGCAGAACCTAAGAGTCTTGAACCGAAAATTTTTCTTGGTCTGCGCACCGCCATCTTAGCTATTGACTCGCTAAAGTACTTTAAGGGACATCCGTTAACTTAAAGTACTTTAACTCTTAACGTATTTTAATATTTCGTGTCTGGAAAGCATTATTCCATTAAATTCGACATTAAAGTACTTTAAGCTGTCTAGTCTGTAATGGGTATAATGCACTATGATGATTCACCAGAATGTGACACATTAGTAAATTCAGATTGAAATATGCATTGAATGCAGTGAAACTGAATATAATGAAATTTTATGTAATGAAAGGGGAGTAAAAATAGGTCAACATAAAAGAGAGATTATTTCCCTTTTATGTTACACATATTTGATGAATGTCATATTAATATTTTAGTGCTTATATTATTGCTCCAAGCCATTCATAAAATGTCATGATATAAAAAACTTCATTATAGTTTCATCTGAAACATTATTTGCAATTTATGATTTATATAGTCGTCATTATTTATATAAATTATTTGTTTATATTCAATAGAAGAAAATTTTGATTTACTTATAGGTATTTTATATTTAATGAAAATCCATATATAATTTTCTAACATAGCATTTTATTTTCAAAACATTTACATATATTGATAATTTAATGACATTTAAAAATAAACTTTACAAGCACATTCATGTTTTTATTAGAATATAATTTATATTTATCATTACTGATGTGTTAAGAGAATGTATTAATAAAATTACATTTTATTAATATATTTTCTTAACACAGTCAGTCAGTTCATTCAATGTTTGAATTCTTTTATTTTCTAATTCTTTCTGTTCATTCCATATTCTCTCTCTTATTTCATTTTGATTTTGAATATATTCTTTATTCCAGTCAGGAGGTTCATTTAAAATTCGTCTCTTTTTGGTACTTATAGGATTAATTGATATTTGTTGAAAAGATGATTGTACAAAGTCTGATGAATTGATGTCTTCTGGGCTTAGAGGTAGACTACTACAAAGCATATTTGGAGATGGATTATTTATGATTTTATTCTCATATATTTCATCAAGTTTATCAAAATAGGGCCATTTGATAGCAGATTCGCCACTAGTGTTTTCTTGTCCTTATTTTTTCTATACGTTGCAAATAGATTACGCCATTTTGTATGACAGATATTGCTATTTACATTTACTTTTGCAATTTTATTAATTTCACTTGCTATTAAATTCCACAATTTAGTTTTTTTTTACATTTAGGATCATTGAATTGTTTTTCAAAATCATTTCTTGTAGTAATTAATAAATTTGTTGTTTCAGTTGTCCAAAATCCTTAAAGTTTATAAAATTCAAAATTTACAAATTTCATGTTTATCTTATTAATAGATTAATTAATATGGAAATATTCTAATTTTAAAATTTAGATTTTGCTGATCTTTAGACAATAATTTATATTTATACATTTTAATAACAAAAATAATACTTATATATAATATATAAATAGTTACCAATAGTTGTGATTTCATTAATGTTACTCTTAGTAGATATTTCAATTCCTAGATACTAAGAGATAATACATTAATATTATCTCTTAGTACCTAGGAATTGAAATAACCATTTAAATTATAAATTTAGCATTTCTTTGGTAAATCTATCAAATTATTTTAATTAAATAATTTCTCCAATACCTGCATCTGGAAAATTTTCTTTTGATGTTGAGGTGCTTGGAATATCTATAAAAAAATTTAATTCTCTAAGTGGAGTATAATTAATTATACAAAATAAAAATACTATTAAAATATAATAACTAAATCGCACTATATAAATATGATAATTATTTTTTACATTATTTATTGATGAAGAAGATAATGCAGGAACTGAATCTGTTACTTGTGATCTAAGCATTGGCCAAATAAATTTCATATTCAGAATCTAAAGTTTTATAAGAAATCACAAATATGAGAATTTTTTAATCTAAACAGTTTTAAAATTTAATGGTTTGCAGCTATCGTCATGTAAGGGTGCAGTATTTCCATTCTGAAGGAATCAATTCAATTCTGGAGATCCTCACCTTCGGAGATTCTTATCAGGAGTAGATGGGGACAGGCAGTTGAATCCTCACTTTATTGCTGACTCATAAATTTGCTATACGGTATATATAATTAAATAATATAATGTAAAAATGTAAACTAATTAAATTTTAATACTTATTGGAAAAATATCAACATTAAATTTTTTCAATTAATAAACAAGATTAGAATTATTACAATTGTATTGTAAAATTGTATTACAATATTATTGTATATTGTATTACAATATTTACAATATTGTAAATATAATCTTTTTATTATTAATTTTTAAATTACAGAATTTTAATTTGCATTTTATGGATAAATTATTTCCAAAAATGTTTTATTTTATACAAAATGGTTTTTAACTATTAATTACGTATTGTATAATTTTTAATCGTATTTGTATTTAAAATTTTTCGGATAGTTATTAAATAGAACTAATTGCAAAATTAAAATTTTTTCACGCATTAATGTCATCTGTTTATAAGAATATAGGTAAAATCAAATTATTATAATACATACCATTTTTTATTTTCTCCGCAATACATTTACTCACAGTAACTTTAAAAATTTTATCATCTATTATGAATTCTACTTCTTCCGCCATGTTGGATAAACGGTGTTAGTATCACGTGATCGTGTTCAGCATATTCATCATCTCTTGAGTTTGATGACTGTGTTTAGCATCTGATGAGGTCAACACTGATTGGCTTGTTGAGTTTTGGAACGGTTTGCTGAGATTTTTTACTCATCACTAGCCGCGTTCGGCAAACGTTGGGAGCGACAGCAGAGCGCGCTTGGGTCGTTTTCGGGAGACTTCCAAGCGAGTCGCCGGGCGTTTTCTAAAAGTCTGGATGACGTCAGAGCCAGCTTATAACGCTGAGACTTGTTCAAGCCAGCTTCCTCGCTAGCAAAGATGGCGGCCTCTATGAATGACATGCTTGTTACCTTAAATGTGGAGGATTTGGAAATATTTTTAGATGATAAAAAAACCGATTACTATAGGGAATAATATTTTCATTTTTAAAAATACTAGGAGGTGAGTTAAGATTTTTTTTATTTTTTTTTAACTTTCCCTGAGATCTTGTTTCCTACAGTCACAATGAAGATTAAGAATCCCAAGCAAGTGAAAAACAGCTTCTTTTTAAAATTTTCGACACTTTGGAACACACTATCTTATAAGTTTAATAAATTATAGATGATTTGTAACAAAAATTTTGAATTCAAGTTACAAAAAAAGCTTATGTGCTTCTTTGCTGGATAATGTAGTATCTCTTATTAAATTAATTAATTTATATAAATTAAGCGTATTTCAAACGTTATTCATTTGAATGGAGAATTTTATAATTGACAATAGAGGAAACTTTACTAGGGATTCTTAACTTTCACCACAATTTACTTACTACTCAACTTCTAACTAAATATATTTTATGCCAAACTTAGTTTATGAATGAAATGTTGTTTACAGATGGAAAATTGTATCAGTTAGAGAGATCATCCCAATTGGAGCATTTGTTTCCAATTGAATCAAATGAGGATGATGGAGCAGATGGTAAGTAAAAATATATTGTACATTATGCATACTGTTATTTAATATAATGGATAATACCTAGTGATAACAGTAATCTACTGTAAAGTAACTCTTTTTCCTTCTGTTTTAGCATTGCAGAATGACAAAATGCATGAAGATAAAACATCAGGAGCAATACATTGGCCTCGGGCAAAAGTATTGGAATTGATTTCCCTCTATGTAGAATATAAGGAGATGTTTAATTCTCCTAACATCACTAAAATTAAGGTTCACTAAATATATAATATTTTAATAAAACATTAATATTTTCATTTCAAATTGGTGTTTATTATGAATAATTATGTAGCATTATTATATATATATAATTCTTTTTGTTTATATATAAAGGTTTGGAGAATCATCAGTTCCAAATTTAGAGATGAATCATTTCCTGTCAGAGTAGAGCAGGTGGAGATCAAATGGAATGGGCTAAAAAAAAAAAAAAAAAATATAAAATATTAATTTTTTTAAAAAATAATTTAAAAAATATTATTTATATATTTAAAAATGCTAAAGATCACAATAGCAAATCTGGAAATAATGTCCGCTTTTGGGAATTTTTCAATGATATGGAAGAGGCAATTGGCAAGATTCCAGAGATCTCTCCTGTTGCTGTATGTAGAAGTAGCAGCAATTTGTTGAGCTTTCTACATCATCAGAAACCTCAAATCCTACATTGCCTATACTTTCTCCCTTATCATCAGGAACTCCCACTCCTACATCATCGATGCCTCAATCTTCATTAACTTCACCTGTTCCTGCTTCTACTCATTCAAGGCCAAGAAAGAGGAAGAGGGGAATTAACATGATAGCGGAACTCCTTTCAGAAATGAGGGAAGATATCAGGGCCAGATGCAAGCAGCAGAAAGAAGAAAGAAGACAATTGACGTCACTGTTAGAAAAAATTGTTGAAAAATAAAAATAATCATTTTATAATTGCCAATCCTCAATGTTTATTAATTTTATTATTATTTATTTTAATAATATAGACAACTGTTAAAAATAATAACTAATTTTGTGTAGTACAGATCTTGAAAAAATTCCAGTAGTTTTTCATTAAAAAGATTAAGATTTAATTTAGAGCACACTAAATCAAAAGTGTGTATGCGGTTTCACTTTTACACTGTTTTTAAATGAAAACAAAAAATTTTTTTGGCGGTTTTATTTTGATTGTTTTGCATTATGCCATGTATAAATTAAAAGAGTATCATATTGTCACGTTTTGTGGGTTTACGAGTTTGTAGAGATTAATAAAGAGTGAATACAGTTATATTTCATATAGTCTCATAGATGGATACATAGTAATAAAAAGTGAATACAGCTATATTTCGTATAGTCCAATTGTAAAGAGTGAATACAGCTATATTTTGTATAGTCCAATTTATTTACACACTATCATATTGTCACGTTTTGTGGGTTTACGAGTTTGTAGAGATTAATATGTTTTGTGGGTTTACGAGTTTGTAGAGATTAATAAAGAGTGAATACAGTTATATTTCGTATAGTCTAATTTATTCACACAAAACAAAATAATTTTGTTTCACTATAAATATATTCAATACAAAATCCGATAATTATCTGATACAACACTAATTTACGTTTTTATTTCAGAATAACTCACAGTTCTTCTTAGTCCACTTTCACAATTTATCGCTCACTATTAACTTTTACTGTCCAAGTCTCGCAGTTCAACTAAACTCAACTCACGCTTGCAGCTTGCCTATTTATGTTAATATAATTAAAGTAAATGTAACTTAAATTTTAATGATGGAAGTAAAACTGATATAATTTTATATTTCTATTAAAAGCATTATTAGCCACTAACGCTATTGTTACTCGTTTCGGCATCTGCCCAATAATTGCATTGGATATGATCGTACTTAAAATTTCGCTACTCAGGTAAAAACTTTCACGTCCACTCCACGATAAGGTATTTTGATTACGGATTTTTCCAGTTCCTTTTCAATTCCAATAATTGCGCTAGGTGCAATCTGAACTTTATTGATTTGTAATTCTGCTTTTTTTTTTATAAAAATCTGGTATTTGTCTTCATTGGTAAATAAAGAGAAATTGTCCTTACTTCTTTCCAACTTGATTCGAATATGGATGTTATTAGGTATGAGTTTAGACTGATTAACCAGATTGATATGAAGTCAAACCAAAAATATTCATTGTTTCTTTCATTCTGTTATATCTAGCTACGCCTTTATTTTCCTTTTTGTCAGGGTCCGTTTCGTTAAATTTTTCAGCTGTATCTTTGTAGAACAAGGCATTTGTTAAAAACAACTCATGACCTTCTTTTGAAACAAACAGTAAAGTTTCCGATATAGCTCTATAAGGATAATTCACTTGACTGGTAAATAATTAGCTTGTCATTCATCCACATCGACACTTGACTGAAAGCTTAATTTAAAAAATAATTAACCGGAGTCACTTTGTCGGTAGCTTCCAATTTACTTCCATCTTTTTTCTTTACGCTTATATCTCCAAGTCAGCATTATGAAGATAAATCCATATAATGTTCACCTGATCCCGAAATAAAAAATTCTAAGGGCGTTTTTTGATCTATTAAACTAGCAATAGGATGAATAATGATGGGAATCGTATTTTCAATCATTAATTGCGTGGGAATAGTAGTGAACATTTTTAATTCCGATTTGGAACAGGGGCAGAATGTCCATTTCTACGAGAAAATATTGTCGTTCTTCTCTCTCTTTATAAACTTCTTTTGTTTTGTTTTCGCTTGTCACTTTCGTTTTATATCGAGCAGCTTTGAATTTTTTGAATAATGTCATCTTTAATTTCAGAATTTCTCTTTATAAACTTCTTTTGTTTTGTTTTCGCTTGTCGCTTTCGTTTTATATCGAGCAGCTTTGAATTTTTTGAATAATGTCATCTTTAATTTCAGAACCAGTTTCTTTAAGTCATAAAAGTGCTGATTCTTTAAAGGATTTCTCTTTAGCTAGATCAGATCCGAGTTTAGCAGCCCACTCTAAAGCTTTACCACCTAAATATTTTCCTGTTTTTTAATATGTGAATAGGACCACGAAGGATGGAATCAAATATGCCATTACCTCTCTGAATCGGCGACCTTAAAAGTAAATTCTGCTTCCTATTTGTAGTCGATAATCACAAAAATGAGTTTGGCAATCTTCTGGCTATAACAACATAAATAGTTAGTAGAAATTTCTTATTTGTAGTCAACTTTTATAATAATCGTTTAAAGCAGAGAAGGAGAAGTGTTTTTCCAGTAGTGAAAATAATCGGTTCACCAGTAGCAGATCGTAATTCTATAGAAATTGTATCGATATAATTCTCTCTCACTGGAAAAATAATGGGTTGTCATAGCTCTTAACTATTTGGTCGTCCTTTTCTCCTAGTACCGTATTTGTTGAAGTTGTTTTCCCAATGCTTCCCATTTTGGCGCTACAATCGCTGTTGGCCAGTGTTCACCGCTAGAGGGACGTTACCCTCTATCCTACTGTGGAATCCAGGGGCTAGGGCTGCTGGAAAACGTCACTTCTCGCCCGATCGTAACTTAGCGAATCTGACAATTTTAATGTCGATATCGGGTGAGAGTGGCCTTTGTCCAGCCGGCACCGAATACCACGATCTCCACTATCCCCCGAAATAATAATAAACACCTCGAATTCGGACTGTGCGGGAACTCTGATTTTGTGCAGGTGTTCGAGGAGTTGTCATGAAATAATGTGGTAAAGGTCGAAACGTCAACTTCCCGGAAGAAAGGGGGAGAACATGTTTATTTGTATTTCACACGAAAAGACGGGGAATTGTAAAAATAGGACTTAGTCTGATTTTGTATTTGGAGGAGAACAGACGTTCTTCGTTTTACTCCAGTGATCGACCCAACGTTTCATATTCACGAACTTTGTGATTGAAAAACATCGTCACCAGGGCCGAAGATTCCCTTCTTCCCTCACTACCTTTGGATCCATCTAACATCGCAAGACCCGGGCAGACCATCCACTTTGGTATCTAGCCTGCAGAGACTGTTAATCGGATCATCAAAACATCCGAGATCCAGAGCCGGACACCACTGATAGAGGAACAGCCGAGAGCCCGTCCCACCGTACAACGTGCAGAACTCCTGTAAACGAGGTATTTGTCCTCCGACACATTCTTATCTTGTCGGTTAAACTGTGTAAACTCTCTCCTTAATAAAGGAAGATGTTTGTTTGTGTAAACGTTGTCTCCGAGTCCGTCTGTGTCTAGCATCTCGTTACTCGTCCTTATCTTCGCCTCACGCCGCTCATAGGCCATTCGCCTGTCGAGACCTGTTCTTTTGGTAATTTGCGGGCTGCGGGCTTCACACTACCCTTTGTGTACTCTACCCATTTTAGTTTTGTATCTTCTATGTTCTACATGTAAGACTGTCCGTGTCTGTTGTGAAATATGTAGTCTACTTGTACCACTAATGGATTGTACAGTCTAGTTAATAAAGCTTTTCCTACTCCTCGTAGGAGCTGTGCCTGCCGGAAGTTGATCGGTTGCAGAATCAAGTACTTGTACTGAGAATCAAGATAGATCAGAATGGACCTGTCCCTTCTGAATGAAAATAGGGTAGCAGGTATACGCGTGGAATGTGCTAGTCACTTGCTTTGTCCTGACAAGAATAAGTGATAGCTGCTTATGGCAGTATCGTTAACTTAAAGCCTAAATTAATGAATAACCGATAGCTGCTGACAGTATTATCGCTAAAGCCTCTGTCTACCACTCCGAATATCAGAGTTTGAATCCGAGCTGGAAAGATATTTTTTTTGTTCTTTATCGCGTTTTCAATTTCGTTTAAATTTTAAACATTGTGTGTAATGGACACCATAAAAAGATTAAAATTTTTTTCAGCCAAATATGCAGTTTGATCTGTTCTTTTGAGAGTTAAAAACTATACATGTTAACTTTTGTGTCGTCGTTTTATTCTATACTTTAGTTTTTAATAAAGTATTTAATAATTTGTATCGTCGTTACTCTTACTAAAATCCTCTTTTGTTCAAATCATTTAATATTGTTTATTCGATATCTATATCGAGTAAACAATATTAAATGATTTGATAAATATCGATATCTATTTTTATTATAAGTTTTAAATTTAATCGATAAATTTAAGATAAATTTAAAACTTTTTCGGAAAAATACAAAAAATATGAAAACTGGTAAATCTACCTTATTAGTTATATATACTTTTGTTTTTATCTCTACTATCGCATATTGGTCACTTTTCTCACATATTTGTCCAATTAGCTCCTCCTCTTTAGGGACAGTTTGTTCTACGCCTGTGATGATTCTCTCTTTTTAATCGTTGTTCGTCCTCTTTTTAGAATCGCTATTCGAATTATTACAGTATTAGAATCACTGAAATCGCTGTGATAAATATATAATAAAATATTTATCCCATGCGATAACTGCTTTCTTAGCTCAAACAAAAAGCCTGATTAAATTTCAACATTTATGCTGTCTATTTACTGTTTCACGTGTAATTCTCAACACTTCATATATAAAAGTTGCGAAAGATCTTATTCATTTAGATATTATTTTTTAAATTGATGATTAGCCTATAATTTTGATATTTGCATTAGTTTATCGCTCTTTAATCCTGTTAACGCCTCGAGATCAGAAGTTGAACTGCAAAAGGTTTCGATATTTGATGGTTTGGTTTGTTGGGGTTTATTGGCGCAAGGGCCTCATAGGCCAAACTGCGCCAGACAGAGGGTAAAACAAGGTTTCGACATTTGAACAGAATTTTTCTACAGACTGAAATGTCTACACTTTATAGTAAATTGCCATGTCATTTCTACGAAAATCAAAGTGCATTACCAACTATATTACTGTATAAATAGAAATATTGTCGTATTCTCTTTTTAGTCATAGCCTATTATTATCTTTTCAGTTTTGATTTATAATTCAAATAAATTCACAGCTTTCAAACAACATTGCAGTCTTTTTTTTAACTTTTTTAATTTTCTTTAAATGCATTTCGAGTAACAATTCAAATATTGCTGTACTCCTCCTCAGTAATCTATATAATAATAAAAAACTTCACTTTTTACAATTCTCTTGTTTCTTTCCGAAACATTTTATTTAAACTATTTTAAATTATTAAACCTTTTTATACATTATTGAAGTTTATGAGAAAATTAATTTCTTAATTACTTTCCAAACTTTACATTCCACTCTTAAATTAGAGATTATTTAAAATTATTTAAGTGTTAATTGGAATTATAAATCAAAGATAAAAGGAAATATTATTTAGATATGCATCGCACAAATAATTGCGTAAGAATTTAAAATCCAAATTACTTCAAAGCTTATGGTTGATATGTACAGTCGGTTCCATAAAGTTTTGTACCTAAGCGGAAGGTGTTCGGCTTCCTTCCAATAGTTCAAAGCAATGTGATTCATCAGTTCAGGCAAATCATTCGAACTCTACGAGTATCGGATGATTCCATTAACTGTTGTCGTAGCAACGGGGGTGGGTAATTTTAATTGCACGTGTTAATTTTTTTGTCTGCAAGATGACTTTGGATGTTCTGTAGGGAATTTTTATTTTATTAATAATGTACTAACCTATTTTGTTATTAATGAAACA
>AYEL01037033.1:0-44952 GCA_000484575.1 Olivierus martensii
AAAAAGTTAATTATATAATTCTGAATATATCATTTTTAATGTTGTAATAAGCATTAATGAATGCTTTTCAGATGAAAATATCAAGCAAATAATAATAACAATATTACACAAATAATTAAATAAGCACTTTAAGCAGGAATACTAAAATTTATTATTAGCAAATATATAGTTACTATTAATATTATTATTAGTAATTATAGTAACTGTATTAGGTGGTAATATTTCCAGCCCTCTGTGAGATCTTGGCCACACATCCTCATCTTGGAGGAAATGAAACATGTAACCCCCCCATGTAAGATTTAGTAAAATGTATCGAAATCGATATCTGTCCTGAAAGAACTTTGATAGGAAGAGATTTCTATAACCATCCGTCGTAGGCATCCAGATGACATAGAAATGTAAATCGTCATCCAGGTCAGGACCGAATATAAAATCTGTACATTGTGACACTTCTCCCGCATCTGGTTGAAGCAGTCAAGTGGAACCCAAGGTGGTGCACAGGAAAGGAAACCAAAAACAGGTGCGGAAGACAATGATCTGTTTCTAAGTGCATCAAGGACAGTACTCTTCCAAATCATCATCACTGAAGCTCTCTCTCTCTCCCAGGTAGGATATCGCACACCCCTTCCCCCAAATATTATGCATAGAGTTTTGTTTCACTCTCTCTTTACTATTGATTCTAATCTTTCCATTGAATAAAATAGTTAAGAATAGAAAAGTGCTGTACTGTGTTCTGATTCCGGAACCTGTCGCTCGGATCCATGAGCCACGCGTTACGTACATTTCGTAGATCGTGGTCCTGACACTGGTGTCAGGGGTGGGATGATTTACGTGGGATAAACGCGGGACCAACTGAAGCCTACAACCCATGATGACACAAACATAATGATCATTGTTAGGAACAAATGTAGCAGATTGGGTACTAGTGCACAGGTGCAATGAGAATCCAGTGTGAATGAGCCAACAAATTTTACTGTCTTCAAAAAAATTTTCTGATTTTTGATTACTCTGTATATATGTCAATCCCCATCTTCAAAATTTTTTCATAAAAAATTTCTCAGGTTATACACAAGTATATACAATAATTCTAAAAATTTCAACATAATTTATTTATAAATTCTATTTTAATTATTAAATCATAGATGCAGCCTTTCATAATTTAATTATTAGTTAATTTGTTGATTCTGAGATGGCATTTACATTACTTAAAATTTATTTCAAATTATTAAAATTCTGTTATAGTATCAAGGATTTGTTTGACATACATTAGGCTTATTTGATCATTACTGTTGAATATTTACTTTATTTCTACATAATTTTTGTATATTTTATATGATTGGAAAATTGATAAAAAAAAGTGCAAAAATAAAGTGAAACATTTATTTTGAATCCAATAAAAAGTCATCTAAATAAACTTATAAAATCATTGGTATGGTTGTAGCATTTACGTTATTTTAAACAATTTTCAAATATAAAATATCCATGTATTTTTTTAAAGATTAATAAAATGAATTAACAACTATAATTATAAATTTTAAAGAAATATTAACTAAAAAAGTTTGAATATATTCAACAGAAATTTTACCTATTTTGTCTTTTCCTAATTGATAGTAACTACCATTTCCTTCATGATTATTCATCATTTCTAAAAGCTTAACTTCAATCTGTGCTTGATTTAAAAAAGGTTTCTTGTTTTTGATAATTTTAATTGCAACATGACATTGGTCTTCATGGTCATAAGCTTTTACTACCTATTTAATCAAATATAAAATAACTGTTAATAAATAAAATTTATTTAAATTTTTTAAATTATTAAGTTACAATAACAGAACATGAATCAAAATGTTCATAATCTAATTTCCAATGTCAATGATTTATCAAAAAATAAATAAATACTGTTAAATAAATTATTAAACATTTTTAGTAATTTCAAAAAAAGTTAATTATATAATTCTGAATATATCATTTTTAATGTTGTAATAAGCATTAATGTCGAATGTCAATGATTTATCAAAAAATAAATAAATATTGTTAAATAAATTATTAAACATTTTTAGTAATTTCAGAAAAAGTTAATTATATAATTCTGAATATATCATTTTTAATGTTGTAATAAGCATTAATGAATGCTTTTCAGATGAAAATATCAAGCAAATAATAATAACAATATTACACAAATAATTAAATAAGCACTTTAAGCAGGAATACTAAAATTTATTATTAGCAAATATATAGTTACTATTAATATTATTATTAGTAATTATAGTAACTGTATTAGGTGGTAATATTTCCAGCCCTCTGTGAGATCTTGGCCACACATCCTCATCTTGGAGGAAATGAAACATGTAACCCCCCCATGTAAGATTTAGTAAAATGTATCGAAATCGATATCTGTCCTGAAAGAACTTTGATAGGAAGAGATTTCTATAACCATCCGTCGTAGGCATCCAGATGACATAGAAATGTAAATCGTCATCCAGGTCAGGACCGAATATAAAATCTGTACATTGTGACACTTCTCCCGCATCTGGTTGAAGCAGTCAAGTGGAACCCAAGGTGGTGCACAGGAAAGGAAACCAAAAACAGGTGCGGAAGACAATGATCTGTTTCTAAGTGCATCCGAAACATGTAACCCCCCCATGTAAGATTTGGTAAAATGTATCGAAATCGATATCTGTCCTGAGAGAACTTTGATAGGAAGAGATTTCTATAACCATCCGTCGTAGGCATCCAGATGACATAGAAATGTAAATCGTCATCCAGGTAATAGAATTCAACTCATGCTCTTTTTTTAGACTTATCAGCCGCTTTTCACTCAATAGATATTAACAATCTTTATCTCCGACTCACTAGAGATTTTGAAATCGATTATATTTTCATCTACTGGATCATTGTGAGACTTCTCCCGCATCTGATTGAAGCGGTCAAGTGGAACCCAAGGTGATGCACAGGAAAGGAAACCAAAAACAGGTGCGGAAGACAATGATCTGTTTCTAAGTGCATCAAGGACAGTACTCTTCCAGATCATCATCACTGAAGCTCTCTCTCTCTCCCAGGTAGGATATCGCACACCCCTTCCCCCAAATATTATGCATAGAGTTTTGTTTCACTCTCTCTTTACTATTGATTCTAATCTTTCCATTGAATAAAATAGTTAAGAATAGAAAAGTGCTGTACTTCTTCCCCCAAATATTATGCATAGAGTTTTGTTTCGTTCTCTCTTTACTATCGATTCTAATCTTTCCATTGAATAAAATAGTTAAGAATAGAAAAGTGCTGTACTGTGTTCTGAATCCGGAACCTGTCGAGCCTCGGATCCATGAGCCACGCATTACATACATTTCGTAGATCGTGGGCCTGACACTGGTGTCAGGGGTGGGGTGATTTACGTGGGATAAACGCGGGACCAACTGAAGCCTACAACCCATGATGACACGAACAGGAGGGGATGGAACCGAACCAACAGTAAGCTCTATGAAATCCTTTGCACCGTTGGGGGCAATATTTTCTAGTTTTAATGGGGAATAAGGTCCGAAAATCCGTACATATTTTGAGCAATTAGAAGAAACAGCAGATCTTTATCAGTGGGACACTGACGAACAATTAAGGGTAGCATGGTGCAAACTCACTGGTATAGCAAGAGAATTTGCTTATTGTAATCAGAAGATTAAAAAGATCATCAATTACGATGATTTTAAGAAACTAATGATAGAAAGAGTCGATACTGAGCCATTAATGGTTCGTATTCAAAAATTTCATCAGTGATGCAGCAGAGAGAAGATGTACAAATGTACACTGTCAGGCTGCAGAGTCTTGTGGAGGGAATGACTCTCACTCCCGTTACGGTTGATGAAGATGAAAGGGAAATAGCAGAAAACTGTCTTCAGCAAGAATTAGACACTAAGCTGAAGAACCAATTCCTATCTGGGTTTTCTTCTTCAATTCGCCGTCAAGTGATGTCGAAGGATCCAGATACCTTCAAGGAAGGCGTGGCGATCGCGACCAAGGAAGAGATGATCGAAAAACTGAACGTGAGACCTAGACATTATATTAGCACAGCTGATATCGAGATATCCAAGCTAAGAGAGGAAATTCAAAAGATTCGAACTGCGTTAGATGGTAATGTGAAGGGACGCAGAGAACGGACTTAAGCATGTCAATATGCGCAAGACTCTTGTTCTGACGAGCAGAATAACCATCGGCTTAACCCATATGAGTTGGTGGGTTGGTATCGGGAGCTAGTTTGCTGTTCAGGAAATAAGACTGGCCCGCAGAATGGTCGAATAGACCGAAGGCCTTGGCATGTAACTGAATCTTCGGCGCATTCCTATAATCGTATCAGTCATTCTATAGAAGAGCAATTGGGGAGAAAGGAAAGTCAATATCCATTTAGGAATGCAGCAGGCAATATTAGAAACTCCTTTCATGCACGCATAATCTGTTATAATTGCGGTAGAGAGGGCCATTATGCCAGGGATTGTAAGATTCTGGAGACAAGTACTCATGCCTCTTCCAAAAATTACACCGGTCAAAAAAAAATGGGGAAAGAGCCTCTGCCGCACCCAATGGAGGCCGGAGGGGGCATCGATTGACTTAGATGGTTTGAAGACTGGAGAAACTCCTCCTAGGGTAACATACCGGTCAAAAAAAATGGGGAAAGAGCCTCTGCCGCACCCAATGGAGGCCAGAGGGGGCATCGATTGACTTAGATGGTTTGAAGACTGGAGAAACTCCTCCTAGGGTAACATTGTATAATACACGAGATTATTTAGATATCCTAGATGACCCCGTAATAATGTGTAAAGTTGAAGATGTATGTTGTCCATTACTTGTAGATACAGGATTGCGAGTAACTTTAATAGCAAGGAAATTGATTTGCCAAATTGATAAAAATATTCCTTGAAATAATCATAATAATGTGTAAAGTTGAAGATGTATGTTGTCCATTACTTGTAGATGCAGGATTGTGAATAACTTTAATAGCAAGGAAATTGATTTGCCAAATTGATAAAAATATTCCTTGAAATAATAGTCGCCCTGCTGAATTATATGGCATCAAGGGACATCCAATAAAATGCAATGGTATTTATGACCTCCATTTGACGTTGGGTTCAAGACAATTTGTATACCCATGCTATGTTATTGATATAACTGTAACAAATACATTCCAAGGCATACTAGGTCGTGATATCTTAAACCAATTAGATGCAATTATTTCATTTAGGGATAGGAAAATGCGAATTTTAAAAGGGGAGGAGGTACAGTTTTATGCGGCATCCATCTCTCCATCTTCGGTCATTAATAATTGTCACAGAAAGAGAAAGAATAACACATATATGTGCAAACAATCTGTTATGTCGTCCAAGTGGTACAGTTTTATGCGGCATCCATCTCGCCATCTTCAGTCATTAATAACTGTCACAGAAAGAGAAAGAATAACACATATATGTGCAAACAATCTGTTATGTCGTCCAAGAGATCAAATCAATACACCCTGGATCATTTAAATGCGAGGTATTGGCACGTGTCTCAAAGGGAACAAACACAGAGACCCATCACAACCAGATATTTGAGAGATCAAGACATTTCTCTGACTTCTGTAGTTAAACTGGTTAGTAAATGTCGGATCATTTAAATGCGAGGTATTGGCACGTGTCTTAAAGGGAACAAACACGGAGACCCATCACAACTAGATATTTGAGAGATCAAGACATTTCTCTGACTTCTGTAGTTAAACTGGTTAGTAAATGTATCATTCCTCCAAATTCAGAAGTCATTACAGCAGCTTGACTCACCAATAAAAATATTCGAATTGGAGTGATCAGAGTAGTAGAACCAGAAATAAGCCAAAAGCACGATATTTTAGGTGCACATGTATTGGTAAGGGTTAACAAAAGAAGAACAATCCCAGTACGATCGACTCACCAATAAAAATATTCGAATTGGAGTGATCAGAGTAGTAGAATCAGAAATAGGCCAAAAGCATGATATTTTAGGTGCACATGTATTGGTAAGGGTTAACAAAAGAAGAACAATCCCAGTACGATTTGTAAACCCGACAGGGAAAGCAGTGACATTGCGGAAACATCAGCCAGTTGGAGTATTTATTAGAGCTATTGAAGAGACAGCTGCGAGAATGAAGATAACTTCCCAACTACCAAAACAATCTCCTGTCAGACAAAGACTTTGAACGACTATTTTAACTGGTCAGATATAAGTAAGGGGGAGAAAGAAGCGTTGTTACCCTTATTATGTAAATACAAACATATTTTTGCAACATCCAACTCCGACCTAGGACTATGTTCCTGGATACAACACGAAATCCATACCGGAGATGCGGCACCTATTTATCAACCCCCTTATCGCATTCAATATGCACAAAGAGAGCAGATGAATGATATAATAGATGACTTACTAGAAAATAGAATCATTCAACACTCTAATTCTCCATGGTCAGCACTAGCGCTTTTAGTAAAGAAAAAAGACAGTACGATGAGGTTAGTCATTGACTACCATAAACTCAATAAAATAATCTGTATTGATCCTTATCTGTTACCGCAAATCTCTGAATCTCTTAGTATGTTAGCCAACGCAAAATATTTTTCCATCATGGACACTATCTCAGGATTTTGGCAGATAGGCGTAAAAGATAGAGAAAAAAACAGGGTTTTCTACAACCTCCGGCCATTATGAATTTATACGAATGCCGATGGGGTTATGTAATTCACCATCTACCTGGCAATGCTTGGCAGACATGGTATTAAGCGGATTAAAAAGTCACATATGTCTGGTCTACATGGACATAGGGTTTTCTACAACCTCCGGCCATATGAATTTATGCGAATGCTGATGGGGTTATGTAATTCACCATCTACCTGGCAACGCTTGGCAGACATGGTATTAAGCGGATTAAAAAGTCACATATGTCTGGTCTACATGGACGACATATTAACATTTAGCCCTGACTTAGCTACCCATCTAGAACGATTTAGAAGCTGTGTTTAAACAACTAGCGGAAGCAGGGCTTAAATTGAAACGAAAAAAATATTCGATTTTAAAGAAAAAAATCCAATTCTTGGGTCATACCATTTTGGAACATGGCGTACAGCCCGACCCAGGCAAAATCGAATGTGTACCGAAATTCCCAACGTCCAAAAAAATATTCGTTTTTAAAGAAAAAAATCCAATTCTTGGGTCATACCATTTCGGAACATGGCGTACAGCCCGACCCAGGCAAAATCGAATGTGTACCGAAATTCCCAACGCCTCAAACAGATTGAGACGTGAAGTCATTCTTAGGATTAACAGGATATTGCCGTCAACATACAGACAAATATGCAAATATTGCAAAACCTCTTACTAGACTTTTAGAAAAGCATGCAAAATTTGAATGGGGTGAAGCACAACAGAATGCATTCGAATGTCTAAAACAAATATTAGCCACAGCTCCTTTATTGAAATATCCTGATTTCAGCAAACCCTTTATTTTATCAACAGATGCCTCTTCTGTAGCATTAGGCACGGTCCTTTCTCAAAGTCAAGATGGAAAGGAATATCCCATCGCATATGCCAGCTGACAATTAAAATCAACAGAAAGGAATTACTGCACAACCGAGAAGGAATGATTGGCAGTGATATGGACAATTAAACCTTTTCGACCATATTTATATGAAAGAAAGTTTACCATAGTGACTGATCACAGATCTTTAAAATGGTTAATAAATATTAAAGACCCCAGCTCTCATTTAACCAGATGGAATTTATCTCTTCAGAAGTATGACGTTGATATTATTCATAAACCTGGTAATTCTCACCGCAATGCTGATACTCTCAGCAGGATTTCTATTAGACAAATTTCTGATTTTCAACCTATATACAGCAAGCAATCTATCAGAGAAGCCCAAACTAAGGATCCCTTTTGGGGAAAACTCAGTGCCATAATAAAAGGCGACGTAATCGCTGATCATATTGACAAGTTTCCAGATAAATTAGAGACCTTTTTTATAGATAATGACAATATTTTATACCATGTTCGAAATCCACAAAACTGTCCAGAGACATGGTATCAGATTGTTATCCCTAATGCATTAATAGAATATATTCTAAAATTATTTCATGACATTCCTTCTTATGGACATCTAGGAAGTCGGAAGATGAGGAAAAAATTAGAAAGACAATTCTACTGGCCTACTTTGAGAAAAGATGTACACAACTATTGCGCTCACTGTGAGAAATGCAATATAAGGAAATGAGTAAATCCTCACACACAGCAACCCCTTCAAGAATTTGCAGAACGTGATTCACCTTTCTCTAGAATGGGAATTGACATCCTAGGACCCTTACCCATGACACATCAAGGAAATTGGTACATCTTGGTGATGGTTGATCATTTCTCACGTTATGCGGAATGTGCCGCATTACCTAATCAAAAGGTAGACACTATCGCTAAAGCCTTTGTGGAAAAATTTGTGCTAAAACATTCCCCCCCGGAAAAAATTAAGCATAGGCTTGTATTGTATTGTAAGCATAGGGTATTGTAAACATAGGCTGCGTTCAGGAAATTACAATACCTCCGTTCATTCCTTTACAAATGAAACATCCTTTTTCCTTATCTATGGATGAGATCCACCTAACATCTTCGACATTGACACTGCACCAACGGGTCCGAAATATGACGTTGATATAAATTACAAATCCGAAATGTTGGCCCAGCTACAGAACGCTTATGATATTGCAAAGAAATACTCAGGAGAAGAAACTAAAAAACGGAAAAAATATCACGACCAACGCCACAAAGGATTACCTTCAATATGGGAGACAAGGTATATTTACGAGTGGAGCAAATAAAACCTGGTCGTACTAAAAAGCTGTCATCCAGATGACAAAGCCAATTCTGAATCACTAAACAGCTAGGTTCCGTCAATTTTGAAATAAAGGATTTGCAAACTAGAAAAAAGGAACAAGTGCATGCTATCCGCCTAAAACCGTTTGCAGAAGCGTATAAACGTCCAGATATTTCGGATCATTTGTCCAAGCAAGAAGAAATGCAAAATTTAGATAAACCTAGCGAAATATCTGAGGAATTAACAGATGAGCCAGACCAGTTATATTGGGAGGAGCAATGGATTCACACTCCTATACCAAGGCTGACGGAAATTTCTCCGTCTAGTCCTACACTTAAATATGCATTAAGGAGTCATGGACCTGTTCCAGATCTTCCCTGGATCCTACCCACTTCTACCTGTCAAAGGCAAGAGCCTGCCATGAACAATTTAACAGATTAGTTAGGACGGTTAAGCATTAGCTCTGTTACAAAAAGCATCTCAGATCATTTAAATTCCAATATAACTCCCAATAGTTTAGGGAAATTCGGATTATTCATTGCAGTAATAACGTATCTTCTGATTTTATTATTAAAAATATAAATAGATATAATATTGGGAATTTAAGAAGCAGGTTTTACATGATCTCTCCTTTTTGCAGAAGGAACACATTGATCAAGTATTGAAAGATGAATCCCATCAAGTTTCTAACATACCTAATAATAATTATTTTTGCTGCTTCTAATGATTCTCCTAACCTTACAAAAGGTGTTATTTTCATCTATCAAGGAAATTTCATAATGACAACTAGTAGATGGGTCTTAATCATTGATATTTCACTAGATACATTCGAAAAACAACTAGCAGAACTTAAACAGCACATTAACCGGTTAAAGGAACTAATAAACCATCCAGAACAAATTAATCATCCTGATAATTCTGATTTCCTATTACAGGATATATCGCAAGGAGAGATAAGATATCTAGAAGATAAAGTAGAGGAATTTGAGCATATTTTATTTAATCTAAAAATTATGATAACACTTACTCGAACCAGATGCGCCTTAGATTTTATTGGAAAAGGTATGAAATATTTATTCGGAGTAGCAACATCACAGAAATTTACCCTCCTTAGTAGAAAGGTAGTCACAATAGACATGAAACAACGGTACTTAATGCACATTGTAGAAGCTCAAACTTCCGTTATGAAACACAATTTAGTGGCCATAAAAGAAAATGCAAAACAAATTCAGGCTTTAGCCATGAATCAAAACAAACTCAAGGATATCTTAGAGATACAACGGCAAGCACTTCGTGCTAGCTCTTCATTGCAATATATAGAAAGCAAGTTAGCAGAATTCCGTTCTCAATTAAGACCTTAGAGATACAACGGCAAGCACTTCATGCTAGCTCTTCATTGCAATATATAGAAAGCAAGTTAGCAGAATTCCGTTCTCAATTAAGTGATCTAAGATAAGCTATAGACATTTTAAGTCAAGGACAATCTAGCTCTTACTTTGCTCCTTGAGAAATATTGCTACATGCCCTTAAGGACATAAAAGCCACTTTACCTCCTGAAATAACATTAACTGAACCGCCACGGAATGATAACTTGTTCAGATTCTACCAATGGATAACAGTTACATCTGCTGCCATGCCAAACAAATTACGTCTTTTCGCAGAAATTCCGCTTATCACTCCGGAAGGATTTTTCAACTTATATGAAATAATAAAATTTCCAGCTTATTTTCCTCAAGTTGATACATTCGGTTTTTATCAAACTGAGTACCCTTTATTGCTTTATCAAGGAACAGACAATATTATATGTTGCTGAAAACTCAAGATATACAAAAATGTCAGTCAGGAATTGTTTTCAGTTTATTTTCCTCAAGTTGATACATTTGCTTTTTATCAAAATGAGTACCCTTTATTGCTTTATCAAGGAAAAGACAATATTATATGTTGCTGAAAACTCAAGATATACAAAAATGTCAGTCAGGAATTGTTTCCATGTGTTCTCCAGAAGTTCTGGTTCTTAAATCACCATACCAAACATGCAATACACGTTATTCTTAGGACAAGATAATGTTGTCAGTCAATTATGTGAGAAAAGAATCTCAAAAATTCATGCTCCAATATTTTACCAAACTGATACTCAGGGACATTGGGTCTATTCAACCCCAAAACCACTTAGTTTGGTAATTCAATGTCCTTAACATAAAAACAATTCGCAACCGAATTCAGAAATAGTTAAAATAGCAAACACGGCTCTTTAACTTTTCCAATGATGTGCTCAGGTCATACTCCAGGAATTCTCTTAACTGCTCATTTCCAGTCTCGAACTTCTATCTCGTTATCAATAAGAAATCCACTTATTATCCCTCCCATCACGGATATTTTAAATATCACTGAATAACAAATACTCCGAGATTATAAAAATATCTCCAATGGAACAATAATAACATTAAAAACTTCAAACACTCTATCAACTTTAGAATCAACTAGTGTATCTCTTAGAGAGATTCAGAATTATTTAGAGGAATTAAAACAGATACCTGAAATATCGGACAGATACCCAAAATGGATACCTGAAACGGATACTCGAAATAGAGACTTCCTTGGGGATAAACAAATGTATTATCAATTTATTGGTAGTAGCTTAGGCAGTTTCCTTCTTATTATTTTAATATCGATAACCTTATATTATGTCATCAAACATAAATGTAAAACAAAGCCTAAATTAGTTTCCCCATCTGTTATGGAATGCTTGACTACTAATTCTGAAGCTGGGAGAGAGCAAATTGTCATGAGTGAATTAAATGAATTAATTAGTGAGGACCCTCTGACTCAACTAGCAACAACCAAGCCACTCCAAACTAAGAAGAAATCAACAGTGAATCTCATTCCCGTCCACTAAAACGAGGAAAGGACAACAAATAAAGGCAGAGAAAAAGGATGTGACTCAACCAGCAACAACCAAGCCACTCCAAACTAAGAAGAAATCAACAGTGCATCTCATTCCCGTCCACTAAAACGAGGAAAGGACAACAAATAAAGGCAGAGAAAAAGGAGATCCAAAGAAGAAAGAAGACAACGAACTAACATGCTAAGGAAAGAAAAAGAAAATAGACTAATATTGCACTCATGCTATAACCAGACAGAGGCAAAGGAATTGATGTAATCTGTAACTTTTTCAATTATATTTTAATCGAATATATTATACAGGAATACCTCGAATTTTGGTATCAAATTATAAACCGCGATAAATCGAGAATCACAATAATCGAAACCACGATAATTGAGGTATTCCTGTATATTTTAATCACATATAAAAAATTATTGTAGCAAATACTCTATTATTATTAATATCATAAACTTTTGATTTGTATGCAAAAATGTAATCCTTATAACATATAAGTACATTGTGTAATTTGATATATATATCTGATAAATCCTTGTAACCATTTTAATTAACTCTATTTTATATAACAATTATTTTACTCCATTTATATAACAATTTATTGTATACTTATGTAAATTTTTATGTTGAATGTAAACGCATGTTACATTAAGAAATGATTATCTCAGATAATCATTTCTGGAAGGCGGGATGTGGTTGTGAGATCTCAGCCACACATCCTCGTCTTGGAGGAAATGAAACATGTAACCCACCCCGAAGATTTGGTAAAACGTATATAAATCGATATCTGTCCTGAGAGAACTTTGACAGGAAGCGATTTCTATAACCATCCTTCATAGGCATCTGTATGACATAGAAATGTAAATCGGAGATAATCATTCTTAATGCACATGTTCTTAATGGCGGGATGTGGTTGTGAGATCTCAGCCACACATTCTCGTCTTGGAGGAAATGAAACATGTAACCCACCCCGAAGATTTGGTAAAATGTATCGAAATCGATATCTGTCCTAAGAGAACTTTGAAAGGAAGCGATTTCTATAACCATCCTTCATAGGCATCTGTATGACATAGAAATGTAAATCAAATTAGTTTCCCCATCCGTTATGGAATGTTTGACTACTAATTCTGAAGCTGGCATAGAGCAAATCGTCATGAGTGAATTAAATGAATTAATTAGTGAGGACCCTGTGATTCAACCAGCAACAACCAAGCCACTCCAAATTAAGAAGAAATCAACAGTGCATCTCATTCCCGTCCACTAAAATGAGGAAAGGACAACAAATAAAGGAAAAGAAAAAGGAAATCCAAAGAAGAAAGAAGACAACGAACTAACATGCGAAGGAAAGAAAAAGAAAAATAGACTATTATTGCACTCATGCTATAACCAGAGAGACAAAGGAACTGATGTGATCTATAAAAACTTTTTTCAATTATATTTTAATCGAATATATTATATATTTTAATCGCATATAAAAATTATTGTAGCAAATATTCCAATATTATTAATATCATAAACTTTTAATTTGTATACAAAAATGTAATCCTTATAAGTACATTATGTAATATGATATATATCTGATAAATCCTTGTAACCATTTTAGTTCACTTTATTTTATGTAGCAATTGTTTTACTCCATTTATATAACAATTTATTGATTATTATGTAACTTTTATGTTGAATGTAAACGCATGTGACATTCAACATAAAAGGCGGGATGTGGTTGTGAGATCTCGACCACACTTCCTCGTCTTGGAGGAAACGAAACATGTAATCGAACCCCGAAAATTTGTTAAAACGTATCGAAGTCGATATCCGTCCTGAGAGAACTTCGATAGGAAGCGATTTCTATAACCATCCGTTGTAGGCATCCGGACGACATAGAAATATAAATCGTCATCCAGGTCAGGACAGAATATAAAATCTTTACGTTGTGAGAGAAGAAGGAGGACTTCTCACGCATCTGGTTGAAGCAGACAAGCAGAACCTGAGGCGGTGCACAAGAAATAAACCGAAGACTGGTACGGAAGACAACGATCTGCTTCTAAGTGCATCGACGATAGTACTCTTTCAGATCGCCTTCGTTGAAGCTCTCACTCTCTCCTAGGTAGGATATCGTACATCCCTTCCACCAGATATTATGCATAGTTATGTTTCGTTCTCTCCTTACTATCGATTCTAATCTTTCCATTGAATAAACTAGTTAAGAATAGAAAAGTGCTGTACTGTGTTCTGGTTCCGGACCCCGTCACGACTCGAATCCACGAGCCACGCGTTGCATACAATTCGTAGATCGCGGTCTCGACATCGTTAAAAGATGGGACAGTACAGGATAAGAAGATTTTTTGTGTAAATCTTTATAAATGTTTAAAGATAGCGTTTGTTTATTTATCGATTTAGACTCTGTAAAATATAATTGATTAAAATTGGACCATTTCTGTTCAAACATAAAAGAAAATACCTACTTTTGGGAGTTTGGTTTTTAGCAATACTTTCTTTAACTATATGGCAATCATATTTCGGCTTATTATTTCTTGATTTTCTTGTTTTCATTTGGTCATTTCTTATTTCATCTATAGCAAAAGCAGAACAATTAAAAAACATATTTGCTATCTATCGAACTGAAGTATTGATAAACATGACATTAATTAAAAAATAAACGTTAAGTCTAACATTTTTACTCGAAATTTTCCAAAACAATTAGATTACTATTTTGATTTTTTCTTAGGATAATATTCAGAATACTTTTTATTGTAATTTTAAACAAAATTAAAAGCAACAGATATTTTTGAATAAGACCGGAAATTTGAAAATTTTCTTAGATTATTATTATTATTATTAGTAGTAGTAGTAGTATATATAAAAATTTTTATATATTACTATGTTATTTGGAATAAAATCAAATAATAGCCAGTTTCAAGCCAAAATGACCCTACCGCTATAACTTTACAACGATCTAAATATATGGATAGACTACTCAATCCTAGCTACTGGAGTGGTAAGGTTAAGTGATATAATAGGGTACATTGGAGGATTACACTCTTTTTATTAATTATTTCGATCTGGACATCATATTTACTAACATAAATGAGATACGTCTGGCAGGGCCGTAACTAGGGCGTGGCGAAAGCGGCATTCGCCACGGGCGCAGCTTAATTAGGGACGCAAATTTTTTAATTGATTTCCGTTATTTGCGGGCAAATGACAAACGTTCGCAGACATAGCGTTATGTTTTTCTTTCATTTTATTTCTTAGAAAAATGACTTATTCGATAAACGTTTGCAGACATAGCATTATGTTTTTCTTTCATTTTATTTCTTAGAAGAGTAATGTAATAGCGTTCAAGTTGTATCCTAAACAAAGGCGCCAGGTCAAGAAGGGGCGCTATTTTTATTGATAAAGTAAAAGTTTACAATGACTCATTAGGTTTCTGCCTCTTCACTGAAAATTCACGGAAAGGCCTAAAGAAAAGTAATAAAAAAGGATTTGTACAAATCTATTTGCTCATTCAAACAAATATCTTATAGCAGATTTAAAATCAACTCATTTTGATGGAGATGATTCAGTTTCAGCATTGTTATCTTTAAATGAAAAAAATGGGGGGCGCAAGTTTGTCCCTTGCCACAGGCGCTGCATACCCTAGTTACGGCTCTGACGTCTGGCCACTAAAACAAAGTCAATTTGCTATATTGTCGATTTTACGACGTTACTGGTGGGAAAACCAATATAGCGGGACGGCTTCACTTCTTGATAGTATTGCGCAGTCTATCCATATATTTAGATCGCTGTAACTTTAATAAATAAAATAATTGAAACTATAGGTTTCAATTATTGATTAATTAAAGTATAATTGTCAAACAGTATTTATTTAAGATAAAACTTGTTTCGAACTGGATTCAAACTAGAACTTTTAGTATTATGATAATATTACGAAAATTTTCTCTAAAAATACTATTTTACATAAGAAATATTTTATTTTTTCAAAAATTAAATATCAGATATTTTCGGATTGATTTTATTTTATTATGGTTCTTATTAAAATTATTATATAGTAAGTTTTAACGAAATTTGGATTGAATATAAAAATATATTGGAAGAAAGCCAGATAATGCTTGCTGTGTTTCCATCTTGAAAGATCCGGTTCAGTTCCTGGATCTTACGTCTTCGGGTTTCTCTCAAGTATGATCAATGACCTTGTTGAACAGCATTTCCGTATGATGACTGATCTTATTAGGGGATATGGGCAACCTGTGATTGGCAGTGGAATGTCACGCTCTTAATAAAAACAGGTTAAAAAGCAGATTAAAAGCCATATAGGAAAAAATTTACATTCAAAGAATAATAACCGTCATTGCTCATTTAAAGGATACTAAATCGATGGCAGCATGGTTAAGCTTTCATTTGCAACCTAGAATATCAGAGTTCAATTTCAGTCCAACAGACCAGATTTTTTTCTGAATGATTCAAGTCCATATCTGTGAGTATTACTTTTCACTCGACACCAACTCAACAGTGGTCGATAGTTAAAATCTGTTAGTGATGAAGCACTGTATAAAAGGCCCAAACGCGAAAAATTAAAACAATATTAAAGATGCCACGATGATGTCACATCGCCGCGGTGATGACGCCATCTACACGTCATCAATAGTTATGAGTGTTTACAGTATAATTATCAATGTTTGTGACGTCATGATGTTATCACATCTATTTATGAAGTCATTATAAATAGAATTTGACGTGACGACGCTGTGTTGAGAAATCAGGTAAGCAATACGTTACCCCTACAACTGTAAACACTTAGCAAATATCTATTTTTAATAATAGAGGCTAAAATTTTGATAAAAATGAAATTTATCTTGTAAGATTAAACAATCTTTTAGAATTAAAGAATGCGGCGTCGAGATGTCCTTTAATGACAGAGCATCATTACTGAATTTCATGAAAATCAGGTAATTGGTTCAAAGACTCTTAGTAGGGGCACACAAAACACAAGACAGACAGATAGTTTCAGCCCGATCTCATAAGCCACCATTTCCTTCACAAAGTAGGTTAACAAAGGGAAATAAGCAGTTCCAGAAAGAACTAAAACTGCCTACTTTCCGAAGGCTTCATTTATTTAGAATTTGCAATCCATTAGTTTTATGAGTCAAATTTTAACAATTTTCAAAACGAAAAAAATTTACCTGTTACTGAATTCGAAACTATAAAATTAAAACAAACTGAGTACCTTTTGCCTTTATAGAGTTTACTCTAGATTTCTTATTCTTCATGATTAAAATCTTACTAGGATACTAACGACAGCCTTCGTCTGTTGTAATCAACGTTGGTTGCTATTCAAATAAATATTCGTTAATAAAACTTGTTTAAATTGGATAAAAATATAATAATAGTTTCAAAATAGAAATTAATTAAGATTTTAATGTTAATTTAATGAATTTAAATACTTTAATTAGTAAATACCCGAACTTGAAACAAATTCGTTGAGATAATAATAGCGTGAACTTCTGGTATTGTTTCACTTTAAGGTTGGCAGATCATCGATTTGAGAGTCTCGAATATTAGATCAAATATATATATATATATATATTATGTACTATATATACTGCTATGCCTTTTGTATCATGTATGCACTATAGAAGTGTGATGTCACCTCTATAGTAGGATTTTTTAATGAATATATGTGTCCCCAGATCATGATGTTGAGATTGACATTAACATGAATCTTTGGCATCTTTGGTTTGAAGATTTGTGTTAGTTGATCTCTCATCATGGCTGGGGATGTAGGGCATAGTATTATATTGTAGACATCAATAATAACTTAAAAAGAAATCTTGTAAATGTAAAATAAATTATATGATTACAAGCAAATCAAAATGGTCAAGCCTAGTTGCAAACCTCTAAATTGGAGATGCCAAGGAATAGGATGAAAATCAAATAAATGAAAAAGATAGATATTATTGATACTATCATATTTGTAGTTTTAATTACTTAATAAAAAAACTTCTTTAAAATGAAATGTTATCAAAATATAAAATATAGTCAATCAGCATGAAACAGGAAATAAAACTCCTTTATTATTCACACATATATTTCTACACAATTCACACACAAGTGCTTTTGATTTGTTTCAGCCCTTCTCAGTTACAATAGCTACAAATTGCTACCACTGTTGGAACAAAGTATTCTGTTCTAGAAAAAAATTTGAAAAATTGTTGCCAAGGCAGTGTACTAGTCTGCAGAATGGGTTATTAAAAAATAGTAGTTTAAACTTAAAATAAAAATTTTAACATTACTATAAAGTTTTTTAGAATTGATGTTCTATGAGTTTTTTACATTTATGGTGTACAGAGATTAACTAACTACTTATGATTACAAGTTATCAAAATATGTTTGATTTATAAGTCTGCCATACATCTTACAATAAAAAGCTTTTGAAATGAGAAGCTAAGTGCTGCATTTTTCTGCTCAATTGTATCAATAATTGTTATATAATTGCATACGTATTTGTTATAATGATCGATTGATTACCAATTCAAGGTAAACGACAATATTTTTAAGTAAGAATATTAATCTCTTGCATGATATTGATGGCATTTGTCATGCATGGCAAGAATAAAAAAAAAAAAAACAGAATTTTTGCGCAAAATAGCAGAATGCAGAAAAGTTTCATTCTGCTTCGGTTCTGTTTTCTGCAAAATATAGCAGGTAACACATAAACGCAGTTAATTAAGAAATGAAAAGCGGCACATTGTGTCTTTCTTATAATTAGCAATCTGATAATTTATAAATATATTCTAAAAATAATTTCAAATATTTTTTAAACATGAAATATTTTCATTTTAAAATGATATGATTATTTATATTATATTTCAATTATTTTCTATCATAATTTTATGAATATAATTTCTCTGCGTCTGGTAAATGTGATCGGAAATTATTTTCATTAAGATGGATAATTTTCCTGCTATTGGATTATTAATATGGTTATAATTAGCTCAACTTTTGACATATGCTATGCATATGCAATTGAAAACAAAAGAAAATACGTTTTTGGGTTGGCAAGATTTTTGGAAAACGAGCATGGCGTGGTTGATGTGAACATGAACATGGCGTGGTTGCGAGTCTGTTGAACGAACTAATATATATGTTACTGTGAAAGACCGATATCTGGCAAATGTCGATATTCTCTGGTGAATATCAGCATTCACATACTCGCTTGGTGGATGTACGAAATATTTGCTAAATTTCATTATTTCTCACTTACACCGGCAAATGTCGACATTCAGCATGCACTTATGGTGAATGTTGAATAAAAATATTTTTATTACGTTAAGACAAAAATACAACTTTTTAATATATGATATATGTCAAAATAGGAGAAAACTTAAGTAACAGCACATGTAAATAAACTGTTGAACCTAAAACGAACAGTATATTCTAAATCAGAAAAGAAAATAATACCAATAATAAACTTACACATAAATTATGTGATTAACGTTATACAATCTTATTTATTGAGACAATTTAAACTGTTAATGACAATTTGCATAAGAATCCCTTGCTTTTACAACTGCATTTAATCGTGGAACACACTTTTTGCAATTACAGCGTGAATAGCCTTGTCCTCCATTTCTCGAATTAGTTGCAGTTGCTTCTCTCAGAGACATTTCTTGAGAAGAAATCTTATCTATGGAAAGTGACTTTTCTTTAAGAATTACAAACGGGATATAAAACTGATTATGGGTATAAAGCTGTTTTAGAGTACCATTTTTGTTTACTAATTTATAAAAGTTTGAGTCTTCTATTCCAACAACAACCGCCAACACATTTCGGGCATCTGTACGACCACGGTCGATATGAGGAACTTGTATCGTATGGTATCACCAATTTAAGCAGGAGGAAATTTTCTTTATGTTGAAAATTTTAATTTTTTTATGTTTCTTTATGAACATTTTTGTTGCTTGCAGTAGAAGATTCTCTTTCTCGACCGCTCTTTTTTTTTATAAATAAACTCGTGTTGTTCAGTCAGGACTTGATATGAAGACATTCTAGGTTGCAGCTCCTCTTCAATATTTTCCTTTGGAATATGGTTTTTGGTATGGTCACTGCTCAAATTTTCTTCAAAAGTATTAACAATTTCTTCGAGCTGTTCTTCCGTTTCAATATTTGCGATTTGCTCGCCAGGCAAAGATGACGATGCTATGCCTCTTTTTGGTTTAACACCAAACAGGGCTTCATAAGAACTTTGGCGTATTCCTTCATGATATGTTGTGTTCTTGGTAAATTGAACAAAGGGCAAACCATCTGAGCATTTATTTGTACCGTTATCGTTCATCCATACAGTTAACATATTCTGTATATCCTGATTGACCCTTTCAACCGAGCCCTATGATGAGGCTTTCCATGAACTATCTTAACATCTTTCCACATAGTGCATAGTTCGGATATGACTTGATTATTGAATTCCCTACCATTATCTGAATGAAATATAGCTAGGGCACCAAATGTTAAAAATATTTGAAGAAAATGATACGCTACTTCTTCAGCTGTCTTAGTTTTTAACGTTCGTAATTGAACAAACTTCTTAACGAAGTTTGAGTTAAATGATCTTCTTGATATACCATTATGAACTTGTAATCGCCATCCCTGTGTGACTGCAAGTCTATCAGATCGACTTGACATCTTGAGTTTAACTCCGAACTGACCATTGGTTTCACAATAATACCTTTTTAGGTGCACTATGTTTCATTTGAAATTGTTTACATAAATTTAAATGCAACATTACAAGTTCATATGTAATATTTTTGTATTTAACTTGCAATTTTTTAAGCATACGTGTTCTTCCTCCAAGGCCTATTCTGATGTGAGTTTTGGATAGTATACTGAATAATTCATTATTGGCAATATAGGGGAAGGTTGCTATCGATCGGCCACTTAAACAAAATGCTCCTTAAAATCGTCAAATTTTGCAATTTTACAGTTCTGTACATTCTTTTTTCTTTCTCCCCTTCTTTACCCTGCAGTCCCGCTCTTTTATTACACCTCGTCCGGTTTCACCAATAAAACTATTAAAAAGCAGTAGGCAAAACGACCGAGAAACAATAGCAAGGCATATTTAAGCAGTTAAGCATTGTTTTCCTCTCTTTCTCGCGGTCCCGTTCTTTTATTGCACCTCGTCCCTCTCTCCAGCTTTACCAATAAAACTACTAAAAAGCAGGGGACAAAGAGACCGGGGACTATCATCCAATACTGGACCCACTTAGGGAGATAACCCTTCCCTAAATTGGCCAATTTACTACCTCGTTGCTTGACGCTGTTTATTGTTTGTTCCCAGCAGCCTCCCACCGGGGAAGTCCAGGTGTTGAAATCCTGACACCAAGAAAATGCCTAAACTTTGCGACACCCCGGTTGAAAAACACTGCTATGAAAAAAAGGAACAAGTGCATGCTAACCGCCTGAAACCGTTTACAGAAGCGTATAAACTTCCAAGATACTTCCGATCATTTGCCCAAGCAGGGAGAAATGCAAGATTTAGATAAACCCAGTGAAATATCTAAGGAATTAACAGATGATCCAGACCAATCATACTGGGAGGAGTAATGGATTCCCACTCTTATACCAATGCCGACAGAAATTCCTCCGTCTAGTCCTACACCTAGATATGCATTAAGGAATCGTGGACCTGTTCCAGATCTTCCCTGGATCCTACCCATTTCCACCCATCAAGGACAAGTGCCCACCATGAATGATTTAACAAATCAGTTAGGATGGTTAAGCATTAACTCAGTTACAAAAAGCATCTCAGATCATTTAAATTCCAATAAACCTCACAATAGTCTAGGGAAATTCGGATTATTCATTGTAGTAATAACATATCTTATTTTATTATTAAAAATATAAATGGATATAATATAGGGAATTTAAGAAGCAGGCTTTACATGATCTCTCCTTTTTGCAGGAGGAACGCATTGATCGAGTATCGAAAGATGAATCCCATCAAGTTTCTAGCATACCTAATAAAAATTACATTTGCTGCTTCTCATGTGTATCCTAACTTTGATAAAGATGTTATTTTCATCCATCCAGGAAATTTCATAATGACAACAAGTAGATGGGTTTTAATCATTGATATCTCACTAGATACATTCGAACAACAACTAGCAGAACTTAAGCAACACATTAACCGGTTAAAGGAACTAATAAACCATCCGGCAAGAATAATCATCCCGATAATTCTGATTTCCTATTACAGAATATATCGCGAGGAGAGATAAGATATCTAGAAGATAAAGTAGAGGAATTTGAGCATATTTTATTTAATCTAAAAACTATGATAACACTTACTCGAACTGGATGCGCATTAGATTTTATTGGAAAAGGTATGAAATATTTATTTGGAGTAGCAACATCACAGGAATTTACCCTTCTTAGTATAAAGGTAGCCGCAATAGATACGAAACAACGGTACTTAACGCACATTGTAGAAGCTCAAATTTCCGTTATGAAACATAATTTAGTGGCTATAAAAGAGAATGCGAAATAAATTCAGGATTTAGCCGTGAATCAAAACAAACTGAAAGATACTTTAGAAATACAACGAAAGCACTTTATGCTAGCTCTTCATTGCGATATATAGAAAGCGTGTTAACAGAATTCCATTCTGAATTAAGTGATCTAAGAGAAGCTATAGACATTTTAGGTCAAGGAACAACTTAGCTCTTACTTTGCCCCTCGAGAAATATTGTTACATGCCCTTAAGGACATAAAAGCCCCTTTACCTCTGAAATAACATTAATTGAACCTCCACGGAATAATAACTTGTTCAGATTCTACCAATGGATAACAGTTACATCAATGCCATGCCAAATAAATTACGTCTTTTCGCGGAAATTCCGTTTATCACTCCAGAAGGATTTTTCAACTTATATAAAATAATCAAATTTCCAGCTTATTTTCCTCAAGTTGATACATTCGCTTTTTATCAAACTGAATACCCCTTTATTGCTTTATCAAGGAATAGACACTATTATATGTTGCTGAAAACTCAAGATATACAAAAATGTCGGTCAGGAATTGTTTCCATGTGTTCTCCAGAAGTTCCAGTTCTTAAATCGCCATATCAAACGTGCGAATACGTGTTATTCTTAGGACAAGATAACGTCGTCAGTCAATTAATCTCAAAAAATCATACCCCAATATTCTACCGAATTGATACTCAGGGACATTGGGTCTATTCAACCCCAAAACCACTTAATTTGGTAATTCAATGTCCTTATCATAAAAACAATTCGCAACCGAATTCAGAGATAATTAAAATAGCAAACACAGGCTCTTTAACTTTTCCAATGATGTGCTCAGGTCATACTTTAGGAATTCTCTTAACCGCTCATTTTCAATCTCGAACTTCTATCTCGTTATCAATAGGAAATCCACTTATTATCCCTCCCATCGCGGATATTTTAAATATCATCAAACAACAAATACTCCGAGCTTATAAAAATATCTCCAATGGAACAATAACAACATTAAAAACTTCAAACACTCTATCAACTCTTAAATCAAGTAGTATATCTGCTAGGGAGATTCAGAATTATTTAGAGGAATTAAAACGGATACCTAATGCACCCGAAATAGAAACTTCCTTGGGGGATAAACAAATGTATTATCAATTTATTGGTAGTAGTTTAGGCAGTTTCCTTCTTATTTTTCTAATATCGATAACCTTATATTATGTCTTCTTCTTTTTCTTTTGTATGGTAAGCTTGGTGGCTAAATTTTGATTGCCCCTTTCTGTCAGTATATATGCAGTTATTATTAGTATATGGAGATTATCGTTCAATCTCTCGTTCGAGATGAATATGTATATACAATATTTAATAATGTATGTATTTCACGCTAGATGTCAGCACTATACGTTGCCAAAATATTGTATATATACAGTCAAACCTCTTTAAGCCGCCACCATCGGTTCGAAGGTCCTCTCTGGCTCTACTTTCTTCTCTACTCTCTTTATTCATAACGTAGGTCGTTATCTTTCTGATTCTATTATTAAAATACGTGAATATGTGTGTGATTATTCATAAATTAATATTTTCTTAGATTTGAAACATCGAATACTGCACAAATAGAGTGGAAAATATCTGGTTCTTTCTGTAGTAGCGCTTCCTTTGGCAACAACTGGGCTGCCATATTTATTTCTAACAAATACGTTTTTATTAAAAATATACAAATATGTACGAATATCCATAATTGAATACATTCAAAAATGTTAAATTATTGGAAACTAGATCAGATTGGAAAATTTTACGGATAAACATGATTAACATTACTATACGTATCGTCAGCAATATAGTAACATGAAAGGGGAACTCTCCTTGGCTCAAAGAAGACAAGATGACAAAACAAAGCTTTCAATTTAGTGAAAGCTATTTTTGAGAGCATACAAATCTATTCGTCTGGCGTTGATCATCAATAAATATTAAATGAAAATGAGACGATCCTCGATATTTCTGATTAACAAATTACGTGTTTTCCGATAGTTTTGATTCATTTTGCAACTAATTTTGGACATCAAATTTGTGCTAAATTTTTTCATTCATTCGCTGAATTAACCAACTTCGAACCGATGTATAAACCTTACCATCTGCAACTTTACTGATTTAATTTTTACAAAAGTAGAAAACGCTTACAAAAGAACTAGAGTACAGTCAAACCTCTTTAAGTAAAATTAATCAAATAAAATTAATTTATAGTTTATTTTCATTTTAAAGTTTTTTTTAAATATTATTCACTTTAATATTTTTAGTAGTCACCGGAAATTTTTATCATAATTTATCGCGATTTTAAAGAGGAGAATTTAAATACAAACGATCACCCCTGAAATAACGCCAAAAATATCCACTATGTGGCAGATCGAGCTGTGGCAAAAGTCAATAGGAGGAGATTTGTTATTGGCTTTCATCAGGCAAATAACGAGGGTGGCTGTTTATAGAAGGGCGGCTTAAAGAGGTTTGACTGTAATTCAGATGTATATGTAATGACATCAAATAAAATTAATTTATAGTTTATTTTTATTTTAAAGTTTTTTTTTAAATATTATTCACTTTAATACTGTATTTTTAGTAGTCACCGGAAATTTTTATCATAATTTATCGCGATTTTAAAGAGGAGAAATCAAAACACTTCCAAGAAATACTACTAAATTTAAGTACAGAATATACTGTATATATATATCTGTCATCAAATTTTATACATTTCTCGTCAACAAATCGTTAATTTTATTCCAGCACTGCAATTTATTAGTATTTCGATATAGTTTAGTTTATATATAATGCATTGCGTAAAATTTATTATATTGATAATTTATTTTAAAATTGTTTTTAAAGTTTTAAATCTTAATATCTGTCATCAAATTTTATACAACATTTTTCGTCAACAAATCGTTAATTTTATTCCAGCACTGAAATTTATTAGTATTTCAATATAGTTTAGTTTATAAATAATGCATTGCAGTAAAATTTATTATATTGATAATTTATTTTAAAATTGTTTTTAAAGTTTTAAATCTTAAATATTTAATAGAGAAAATCGATATTTATAAAAACAAATATTGTAATCGGTACATAATAAAGCATAATATATTTTCAGCTAAATAGAGAATTTTAAATTCATCCTCACATATACTGAAAATTAAAAATCGATTTCTGCCACATTAGAGATTTATCCAAAGAGTGTTAATCTCAAAAATTCTGTCAAATATTAAATATCAAATTAAGAAAATTTATTCATTTTACAAATATTTATTAATTTTTGTAATTTATGAAGATCTTCTACTGAATTCAGCATCGTAAATTTCTGCTAGGTTTCGGCTAAATGTATATCTTGGGCCTCTCAAAACTCGAAAATAACAAAAAGTAATTATAAGCTATAATCTAGTTTTATTTTTATAAAATTTTCTTATTTTCGACAGTAAAATTTAATATTAATATTCTTAGTGTTCTTTATTCTTTATCAATTTACATTTGTAGGTAACCCCTTCCTACATAACAAATCTATACAAAAATCATTAATTATTCTTGCAGCTCGAATCCGAAATGAGTTAATACGTTTGCTGTTACGCACCATTGGAACATTATGGAACCTATGGTGGCCTTCTACATAACAAATCTATACAAAAATCATTAATTGTTCTTGCAGCTCGAATCCAAAATGAGTTAATACGTTTGCTGTTACGCACCATTGGAACATTATGGAACCTATGGTGGCTTGATAGATTTTGTGGAATACTGAGTTCAAAATATCCAATGTTATTTTTCCCCATTAATGAGTCCTTAAACAATTTAATGTCCTGGTTTTGAAGCAGTTGACCAAATTCCAATTTAATTTCCTTTGAAATAATAGCAATATCTGTGTAATATCGCATGTAACTTTATCAAGTTTGTCCTTTAATTTATTTAAATAAACAATATTAATCAATATTGAAATTCTTACAAATTTAAATGCATTTAAATTTAATCAAAATTATATATCTTTGACGATAGATAGCGCTAAGTGTTAAGCCACACGGGCAAGCTAATATGTTACTTCTACGCTGCGAACATTTAATGCCCTCTATTGACGAATCTATAAAAATATATTTTGACAAAATAAAAGATTCAATTCTGTAAGATTAAATGATCTTATAGGATTAAAGG
Organism: Olivierus martensii; assembly: GCA_000484575.1. NCBI lineage: Eukaryota > Metazoa > Arthropoda > Arachnida > Scorpiones > Buthidae > Olivierus > Olivierus martensii. The sequence continues at coordinate 26,436 of AYEL01037033.1, forward strand.
ATGCAGTTTCCAGTAATCTTTAACAGTAAAACATCATTACAAAATTTCATGGAATAATACTAAAATAGTTCTGTTAGAATGCAGTGGATAAAGGAAGAATTTAGAGGAGAGAGACAAAACACAGCTTCACTACATCATGGACTCATGGAATAGAACAAAAAGGAAAGAGACTTTATACAAACAGAGAGAGATAAAGGTACATACGCCATCTGGCAGCAAATAACAATTATTTATTAACAAATTCAAAAGTTATTAATGACAAACACAGACGATATGATGCCTAGCTTATACGCTTCCTTTTCCTTCAAGAGTAGGATATAAATAGTTGTATAAATTTTTTACATATGCATGTTTTATTAACTTTTTAACAATGTTATAAATAATTTAAATAATTGTGTTATACTAAAGATATTTAAAACATTATTAGTTAATCAATAAAATAATTTATTATGTACACTTCATTCAGTCAGACAATTACTCTTTCAGAATATAAAAAGCAGAATTGCATGTTAGTATTCATTTAATTAATACTCTTTAAATGCATACTTAACATGAATCTGAAATAAAAATTTTAGTGTTAGATGGTTTATTATTATTAATTCTTTTAATATTTATAGATTTATTTAACTGGATTAATGACCCATAAACATATCAACATCGTTGAAGTAACAACATAAAAACTTGTCACACTACGTCTCAGATGACTTCGCTAGATATTTAAAGGTAGTAAGAGGAAATGGAAGACGTGTTGTAGTAGCCGTGATCGTCTAGTGGTTAGGACATTGCGTTGTGGCCGCAATAACCCAGGTTCGAATCCTGGTCACGGCACTTTTTTTTCACCCAAATATTTTACTCAGATTTTTAAATATTCCGAAATTTTATGATTTTTTAATTGCTTATTTATTTTTTCATTGTTGAAAATCTGCTAAATAAATAAAAATGAAACTTTTATTTTCAAATAGTTAAAATATAGTCCCTGTTAGTTAAGTTGATAAGATATGCCTACTTGTCAATGTTGATTTTTCAGTTTGTACTGTAATTAATGTTCATCTCGATTACATTATTAATTAATTAATAATCTAAATAAATCAAATGAAAAATATTATGGGTATTCATTAATAATAAATTAAAAAAATATATATATCTTACTGTAAATTGCAATTATTATTTTCCTAAATGATAAATTGCTATGCTTTATTAAATTCCGGCAAAATTAAGAGGGGAGAAAAAAAGTGAAAATTCGTCTAAATATTTTAAATTATAAGCGACGATTCTAAATGAAGTATAGTACAGTATTTAATTACTGTATTTCAAATAAATTTTTTATTAAACTTTTAAATAATATCCATTTCTACTTTATAACAATAAAAGAAAGTAATATGTGTAGAATTATAGATAGAAAAATAAAATATTTAGAAATAAATTATAGTAATTTATACTTTTTAAACAATGCTGTTTTTCTTTTCAAATAAATATAATGTTTAAAAATCAATGTCTCCTGTCTAACTCTCTAGAATCACTACTTGGATTCTCCAAAGTTTATTAAGAACTAATATCAATTCAACTGAATTTAAAGATAAATTTCAATCTTCCAATATTATAGAAACTAATAGAAACATGAACCGTTTCAGAGTAGTATAAAATTTATAATGAAATCAATCCTAACTTCAAAATATTTCAGGTCCCAGCTCTCAAGTTAAAAATTCCTGGTAAAACCTTCATGTGTCTACGGGTTCTAATTGATTCAAAACGTGTTATTCTGCTTATATCAGATAATCCTACCGATTTATTTTCCCTTCTTATAATTGTATATGGCTATCTCGATAACTGAATTTCCTTTCTTAATAATATTCTGAAAAATGATCAATTCAACCCTTGCAAATCTTAATCATGGGCGATTTAAATACTAGAATTGCTAATAATTTTCAATGTTACTACTTTGTAAGAAATGAAAATATCTTCAGTAATAGATCAAGTAAAGATTTAGTTAACAACTGGATGTGAAAAATATAGTCGGATTCCGAGTCTGCTTAACACGCGGTTTTACCATGGCTACCTTGATAAGGAATCGCTTGTGATATCACTCTTAGACATCTTTGTCATTAAATCTCGTGATCAGTGAGATTAGCTGCACGTTCAACCATTTTGTATTGGCCAAATCACACAGAAAATTCATATTAATGTTGGAACTTATCGCTCAATTTATATGAATACTGTAACTCGCAGTTCACTTAAACCGCGGTTTAGTAACCATGGACCCCGACTACCGCGTGTTAACGGGGACAGACTGTATATTCATTTAGTCAAGGCTAATTCGTTATTTTTGATTAAACGGTCATACAACTAGCGATTCTCTAGCAGACTTCACCTTATGTTCAAATATTGGTAAATTTATTATTAATCTTTTCGTCCTTTTCAAGAGCTATTAGATTGCTATATTAAAACCTATTTATAGCGAACATAAAAAGATCTTTAATGGCATTAGCTTTTAACATATTCCATAAACCTAATAATAACTGCGGCTAAATGGCCGAGAATGCGTTAGTAGGCCACGTAGGAGGACCCGGGTTCGCGTCCCGGGTCTCGCATCTCCTGAAAGGTTTTTTTGGGGGTTCTGAGCCGGCGATCCCTGTCCTTCACCATTGGTCCCATCTACGCGGGTGTGAGTTCAGCCCGAGGTTGGAACTGACCACCTGATTGGACTGACCCAATTTCTCTGATTGGAAAGGGGCGTTATAAAATAGGAAAATCGATGTTAAAATAATTTTTATTAAGTTATAATTCTATTAACGAGTGTTTACATTGAAAAAAAATATTTAATAGTTAAGTGTTTTAATTTTTCTATTATTTAAGTGACGAATTACATAGTATAGAATTAATATATCCATAGTCCATTTGCTCGCTACATTTTGTTTTGGATAGTATGAAACAGCATTTCATTAGACTTTTATAAATTTATATTTTCTTCCTATATTTATTTTTGGCTCATTAACTTTTAAAATAATACCAAAAATCCATAATTTAGTTTTAAAATTAACAATAAAAAATTCATAGGATCTAAATGTATGGTCCAAGTGTGGGGCATCCAGGGCACTGTGAATCTGTACTGAACTGAACCTTAATGATGAAATCTAATTCTAAAATAACAGCTATTCCAAAATTTTAAAAAGCATACATACATTATTTTAGTTGAATAGAAAACTTTTATTTAGATTCACTTGGTTATTTAGAACTTGAACAAGTATGTTTTAAATAAAACAATAAGTGCTTGCAAATAAACATCAGTTTTGTTCATTTACAAGATCTTTAAGAAATAAATAAATAGGTGACAAAAAATTATTATACATTAAAAAACTTATTTTTTTATATTCGGATATAAAAAAAAGTGCTGTGACCAGGATTCGAAGTTGGGTTATTGAGGCCACCACACAATGTCCTAACTACTAGACGATCACGGCTACCGCAACACATCTTCGAGTTCCACTTATTACCTTTAAATATTTAGTGAATCATCTGAGACGTAGTGACATGTTATTGTGTTGCTACTTCAACGAATCCGACATATTTCTTCCTATTATTGCATATAAGTACATAGTAAAGTCGTCTGAAAAATAATTGTGATGTCACAAGTTTTTATACCGTTAACATTTAACAAATTTGAAATGCTTTCGTATCAATAATCCAGCTGAATAAAATTATATTATTTTAATTAAAAAGCAATTAATATTAGTAAATTGTCTAAAACTATTTTAAAATTTTCATACTAGATTCTCATACAAAAATAAATATATATGACACATTAATTTATCGAAAGATTATAATACAATAAGCCTGAATTGATACTTAACTGCCAATCTATTTAATAACCGAATTTAATGGAAGATATTATTTATTTCAGATTTGCGTGATACCTTGTCAAAGTTACGTCCACGTCTTTCTGTTGGAATCACAAAATAAGTCAAAATTGTATATTTTCAGTGCTCAGAATGCGGTAATGCTTAAGATTAAATTTATTTAGAAACTTTTTGTTTAAAGTTGTATAATTCATTTGTCAATAGGTAGTTTCGATGTTGTCTTTAGTTTTCTTTAATATTTTAAAATATTTTCATTAAATTGCTTGCAGTTTACATCAACTTTAGACTATTATTGTCCGTCCACGAAAGCCGCGCCTAGCTAAAGTGGATGAGTCCAAACGCGAAAGGAAGTCGCAGTCGGTATAATGACGGGTGGGAATGGTTTCGGTTTTATTTTATTAGATAAAAATTATTGAATTAATATTATATTAAGTTCTGTTTAAATTACTATTTCCAACGTCGAAACTAATCCTTTAGCATTCGACATTACAACAAACTTCCATTCAACTTCAGTTATCTTGCGTTTGAAAACATCCATGTGGAAGCTGTCCTCCCTATTTTGTCATTGGACTCGTTCAGTTAGTGCACGCAAACCTGTCATCCCTATTTTGTCACTGGACTCGTTCAGTTAGCACACGCTTACAATAAGCTTCCATTCAACTTCAGTTATCTTGCGTTTGAAAACATCCATGTGAGATTGTCATCTCTATTTTGTCAGTGGATTTCAGTTAGTGCACGCGTACTTGTCCTATTTTGTCATTGGACTTGTTCAGTTAGCGCATGCATACTTGCGTCGATGGTCGCAGCTAACCTGGACGGACAGTAATTTGATGATAATTTTTTCTTGCGTTTGAAAACATCCATGTGCGAAGCTGTCATCCCTATTTTGTCTGGACTCATTCGGTTAGCGCACGCGTACTTGAGTCGATGGTCGCGGCTATGCTGGACGGACAGTACTTCGTCCTGCTCCAGAATTCAAAAACTGAGAACTGGCTTTATTTGTAACCTAACAAGATCAATCTGTCCATTATCGAAAAATCGATATTTTTAATAATAACAACAAATAAGTAAATTTTTCACTAAACTTTATTTTCTCCCTTTCCCCATAAATCAATTTGGAGTATATATAATTTGAAAAAAGTCCTGCAACAATTAATTATCAGCGAATTAAACTTTAACACGGCCTTATTTGGCGCACGTACAGTCAAATGTAATTATGAAAATGGATAGTTTTTCGAATCAGAATAAAAATAAAGGTTATTTATATATTATAAAGGTTTCTTGTAACATTTATTTCTGATTTTTAAATCAATTAAGAAATTTTTTCAGAAGACAGTTATAGACTATCTCTTAATAGGAATATTAACGAGACTTAATTTCATTTCTGAGTAAATTTAAATTATTTTTTCTTATAATAGTCAATTAAAACGAAATTCAGAATTACTTTAGCTAAATCATAGGAATTTAAAATAATTTCCTTGTTTAATTCTATTCTGCTATATCAATACTGCAAACTTAAAGAAAACATTTAAGGATTGCATATTTATTTCATAATCAACATCAATATTTTAATATTAAATAGTGTATTTTTCATAAAAACAATGATTTACTTAACTCCCAAAAATTTTCGATACAATATTCCTTATTAATGCGACAATTGACTTTTGTTGTTATGTATATATTTTTATATCATTTGGAATGTTAAGGATTATTCAAGAACTAAAGATTCAAGCAAAAACAGGTTACATTTGCCGATAGATTTTCTTCCATAATTGGCATTCTTTCTTAAATTCTTCTCTGTATAGATGAATGTTTCCTAACCTAAGATCCATGGTATTGCGATGTATCTTATCGAATGGTAACCATTCTTCCTTCATTCCAGGATAAAAAGGTTTCCTGCAATTAAACATAGGCTAAATATAATATTTAAATTTAGACTATTTATATTTCAGTTTATATTTGTTATTAGCTGTAACTATAGTAAATCTAATTCTCTTCCCTATTTTCAATATTGTATTTGTACTTTATTGTCTCTAAGTATGAGATCAACAACGATATGCGGACACCTTTATTTAGAATAATCAATATTGTCAGAAATGTCCGATTTCCGATCTCTGCACCTAGAATAGTAGCGCAGAGATCCAGGATAGGAGAGTTGACTCGGAAACGAATATAAAACAAATAATAAAATATATTTTATTTCGAAAAGACTAACAAGTAAGAAATGAAATATAAGATTAATCTATTTCTTTTAAAAGATCGAAAGAAGTGTCAAAGATAATATATATATATTATATAATTCAATGAGACTTTACAGATTATCCCTGAACAGTAAAGAGTTATTTGATCCAGAGATCATACCTGGGAGAGAGAGAAAAAGAAAGATCTATTTCTTCATTCTTTCATTATCTTTTACAATCTCGTTATCATATGTATTCACCGTTCTCTGGCTACATTTTTGAAACTATTCGATCCCCCTCTTAACTAACTGTCATCTATCCTTCTTTCTACGAAGATGAACTTACCTTATTTATTCTGCTACCAGGAACGGTGATATTATCTTATTGTTTGACAGAAGGCGATCTGGTTTCATCATTGTTTGATGAAAGTAGATGCCCAATAATTTCTCCTTCTCTCCCAAACATCTCTAATTTTTATACAAAATTCGTTAATTAATTTTAATAATCATAAAATTACAAACTTAAAATTTTTAATTATTCATTTATCGAGATATCTCTGGACTCTACACAAGCATTAAAGTATGCATTTTTATGATTTTGAAGGAACATTCGTATGAAATTACATAATTTCATAGAAATTAATTGTGGTTTTATATATTACTTCATTTACTAAAATAATTGATTTATTAACCTATAGATTTGAAAATATTTTATGTGTAGCATTTTTTTCATGTTCAGCAGCCATGCTAATTTATTTATTTATTTGATCAAAATATGACAGAAATTACAATTAATTACAAGATAATAAAAGTATATTTCCGAATGTCTAGCCTCGCTGGAGGCATTCTAAAAATATTCTTAGTTCTTGTGTTGCGTATTGATATTTTCTCATCGAAATCAAAATATTTATGAAAGTATATAGAATCGACATTACTCATCAAAATTTTCTGCTAATTTCAAAAATCATGTTGTCTACGTCTTTCTTTCAGTGCATCCAAGGACAAATTTATAAGCCACTTATGATAGTTTGCTCTATGATATGTGATATTATTCTTCTTTAAAATGATTTTAATTAATTTCTCTGAGTATCTTCACTTTGACCATTATAATTACCCGTTTGGAGACCACACCGAAGAAGAATACTCTAGCATAAAGCGAACTAAAGTTTTATACAGTTTTATCAACAGGAAAGTATTGTGAGATTGTTGTAAGACTCTATTCAAAAATCCTATAAGCTTTTTTAGAAACAATGTCAACATGCATTTGGACCGTCTGACATGAAATAATCATCATGATCTCTCATGGAGTTAGTTCAATTCAGATGAACATCTCCTATAAAGTAATCATGATGAATTTGTTTGGACAACGTGAAGGACATCACGAATGTCTTCTCGGAGTTTATATGAAGACCATTTTTATTGCACCAATAGTGTAAATTGGATACTGCCTGATCCAAGATGGAGCAAGATTCTTCGTTTATAACTTTAATTCATATTTTTCAGGGTAAAATGCTGGAGATACTGGATATTAGAAATAATAAAGGTCCTAAAGAGGAGCCCAGAAAAACTCCAGACCTAATGGGAAGATAATCTGAAAATTCAGTGTTTTCTATCCCTAAAAGAATCTGAAAAACCAATCAATATAAACTCTGTTTAAACCATATAACGTCATTTTTTATATTAGTCTATTATGTGGAATACAGTCAAATGCCTTAGTAAAGTCCATATAAATTTGATGTTTGTTGTCCATTGCGCACGTAACGGAGTCCCGAAATTTCATCAAATTAATTTCTGCAGATATATCTGTAAGAAAACCAACTGGTTATAATTTAGCAATCCTAAAGAAATGTATCCAATCTAAAGAAATGTAATAATCTTTCATGAATAATAAAATCAATAATCTTAACAATAGTTGGTAATTAGCATACAGTTCTATAGTTTTCAATCACATTCTTGCTACCCTTTTTTATGGACGGGTTTCAATATAACATGTTTAAGACATAAAGGAAAACTGTCATTTATAAACAAGTTATTAAACAAGCTCTCAACATGGCCTTTAATGCTATGTTTTGTTTTCATAAAAAAGATAGAAGACGGTTTCATCTCAGAGTAAAAAGATGAATAGGATATCTTCTCTATGACTCTTTCAATTTCGATAGAAGATATTTGTAAGAAAGGTAATGACAAATGTTAAGAGTATTTTAATGAATCAAAGTACTGGCTAGAAACATCACTAAATGAATCATTTTGTCCATTAACTGAATTAAAGTATTTATTAAAAGTATTTATATAAAGACAATAAATCGATCACGGAATTTTCTCAATAGATCGCAACAGAATCTATACTGTATTTCTGTTTACCTATTAAAAATATGTGATATATTGACTGTACGCATATGAGAGAAACAGTGATCATTTTCGTAAATATAATGAACCCACATATCATACTAAATGGATGATAAATATATCAAAAAAGATCACATCTATAATCCATGGAGTGGAAAAAGTTCACAGGACAGAAGTTATGAGGTTTTTAGTTTACAGCTCTATAATATATCCTTAACAAGAATATTATGACTATGTTTGATATACAAAAATCGATCGTAATAATAGACAAGTTAGCCACTCCTAATGTAAAGTATTCAGTTTGAAATTCTGAATAGTTTAATGAAGTATTTTTCAATTCCGAATTCAATTGGATGCCTTTTCAGAAAACCACAAGATATGTATAATATTTAAATAATTTCTCATTATAAATCTAATCAAGTTTTTATTTAATATCATATTCAATACTATACATCTGTTAGCGGGATTGGCCGCGTGGAAACCGTGAAAATCTATGATAGAAACACTTCGGCTTTCCATAGGTGGGATCCAAACATCTTTTCAAGAGGTGGGATCCGAGACTCGAAACCAGGCCTCTGAAACACCCGGTTTCGAGTCTCGGATCCCATCTCTTGAAAATATTTGTCATGTGTTCTGGGCCTGGCCCATCAATCCGCATCCTCCACAATCCGGCTGACCCTTCCTCAAAGGTTAGCATGTGGAAGGGCTTGTTTCGTCCCGCCACATAGTATTCTACCAGAATGGAGTGTGGGTCATCTAATGACAAAATATATTGAATGTGTGTTATATATAAAATAAATATTTATTGTTATCCATTGGTAATTAAAATATCTGATACGGTATAAACGAAATTTTTCATCAAAATTGATGAACTGAACTGTGGGTCAAAATTTAGAGAATAACAGTCTACAAAATTTTTCGTGCTAAAAATTTAATATATTCCTAATATCGCGATATTCGGGATCAGTTAGTTGATTTACTTGCATTTACTGCAAACGTCTGAATGAGGAGATATTAGAGATTTTTTTCAAGAAATAAAGAAACGTAGAGAAATAAATCAGTAATGATCAATAAAGTGATTACTTAATACTTCAATCGATATATTCTATCAATTAATAATTCAATTTCAATCAAAAGTATTACGTAATAATAGATAATTCAATTGAAGTATTACGTAATCAATAAATTGATTACGTAATACTTCAATCGATCTTTCTAATTCAATCGATCCTGAAAACTTCGAATATAATAAAAATTATTATTATCTGGATAAATTATATTAATAATTATTAGAACACGAGCGCCGTGAAAACCAAATCCACTCAAAATATCTTTTGTATAGTATAAAATGGAAAACACAAAAATGACTTACCCAGATTTTGCAAAAGACGACCAGAGTTTCATAATTTCTATGCTGAAGATTTTTTCCTCGGGAGTGTAATTCTCCGGATACAAAAGAGGCATACCAAAAACAAAATATGTCTCAGCAAAATGAGGAACCCCTTCCCATTTCCTATATCCTGAAGTAATTCTGGCATGATTATATGTGTAATAGTAAACAGAATGTTGGTATTGTGAATATTTTTCTGCTAAAGTCATTATAGCACACGTTAGTATTCCGTCTCCAATAGCATCTTTCGTTCGTTGAACAATATTGGAATAGTCATTAATTGAAATGTCGCCGAAGTATTCCTTAATAATAGCAGAAATTTGTGATTCATTGAAATTAAAAAATTTTTTCAAAATATTTTTTGCTTCTGATTTATTCAAAATCGGATCATTTTGTATTAGGAATTCGGGTTTGTAGAAAAACAAAAATGGTGCTCCTTCGTCTGGAACTTTGCCTATCATGATTTCAACATCATGCATTAATCCATAATCGATATCACGAATAGGATCATCTGACAAATATAAGCCACCTCTTTGTGGTAGAAAACTTAAAATAGTGCTTCGGTTTTTTAGTAAAAGTCTTTCAGCTGAAGCTATTTTTTCTGCAGGTACATTCTGCAAACAAGTTAATATATCATTATCAGTGCAAGTTTTCTCGTTCTCACCACAACCGACAGTAGTAGCAATTATTTCGCTTTGTTTCACATTAACAGAAGGATCTACCGTTAATAAAGGATTATAGTTGCTGCCACTTTGAAGTATTGCCCTTTTAAATAATCCCTTTGTTAAAGGTGAAATTATATGCTGGCCGATTGACATGGCTCCAGCGCTAAATCCAAAAACTGTAATCTCATTTCTATCCCCTCCGAAGTTTTCAATATTATGATTGACCCATTTCAAAGCCATAACCTGATCCAGCATACCCATGTTTCCTTGTACTTTGTTGTTATCCAAATTTAGAAATCCAAAAGCACCTAATCGATAGTTTATCGAAACAACTATTATATTACCTACAGAAGCTAGAAAACGTCCATAATGAACATCCATATTAGAAGTTCCTGTATTGAATGCCCCTCCGTGGATCCACACCATAGTAGAAAAGGGTTTATTGTCTACTTTTTGAACAGGAACCCAGATGTTAAGATATAAACAATCTTCACTCATGTATCGTCGATCACGTGGGACCCATTCATATTGAGGAAAAACGGGATCTTGCATGCAAATGGGTGACATAACTGTGGCATTGAAAACATCGTTCCAAACTGAAACGGGTTGAGGTTCTCGGAATCTGAGTTCACCGATTGGAGGTTTAGCATACGGGATGCCCAAGTATGCGTACACATCGTTATTTAATACTTTTATTTTCTTTCCTCTAATTTTTCCTGTGTGTGTGTAAATTATTTCACCAATGCATAAATTTATAATACATAAATTTATCAAAAACGAAATTTGTATTTTCATCTTTGTTTCTGAAAAAATAAAATTTTGAACAAAGTTAGTAGGTTAAACGTATATGTATGATAGTTTCTATAAACTAAGGAGCAAACAAAAATATCATAATATCTGGAAAACATACATTATTATTAAGGTAAATGCGGGTCAAATGGACGTCATTTAAGAAAATTAACAATATTTAAGATATTAAAATGGCAATCACATATTAGTGGTATATTATATATTGTATATATATGTGTTTATTTTTCGTCAAACGGATCCATTGAAATGTTAAAGGAACTTGTAATTCAGTTTAAAAACTTTACTAAACAAGAAAAGATTTTCATATAAACTCTCCATGAAGTAAAATTTATTTTTTAGTAAATAAGAATTTTATATTTAATCGTAATTTCAAAAATGTTATGCTTGGTAGCTTGGTAACTTAAAAGACTTTCCAATCGTAGTTGTAGTTGCGGATGTACCGCTGCCATTTCCTTTTAATTTTTATAAGTTTAAAGCGCAAAACTGATGGTGGGGCAAACTGACACATCTCTGTTGGAGCAAAAGGACACGTGTGTTTTTTTTGCCATTTATAGCTTAAATATATATTTTATCAAATGTTATTTATAAGACGCTTATATTTATATTAATAGATTGCATTCTATTGCTTGTATGGCGTATTATTTACTGGCCTTCTCTATGTTAATTACACTTTTACAGATATGATTTCGTATTGGTTAAAGAAATTCAAATCGATGATAATTAGTTGAAAGAAAACATGATATTCGTTGTGAAAGCTTTTAGAATTGACAAAATGCTATTAATAACTGCAGCTAAAACATATATTATTGTAAATAACACATTAAGAAGGAGAATTTGTCCAATGTATAGATTCCAAATTCGATCAACAAAACATTTTTTAAGATAGAGGAATTTGAAGTTAATAAAGTTGATACAACCATCAGATATTCAAATAGCATACATTTCTGTTATAACTTCTTTAAACGTCAATAAAGAAAGAGTTTGCCAGGCATAAAGAGTGCTATATAAAGATAGTGCATAACAATAAATAAAGAAGATTTCAGGCCTCTATTACTTGAAAAGACATCATGTATCATGTAAAGAAAATGAAAATGAATCATATTTTGTTTTCCACTATTATCTCAGTGATATTAGCGATTAAAACAAACAGATGTGCCCATTTGTCTCTACAGTGTAGGGCAAACGAACACCAAACATTCTTTGTTAAAATCAATTATTAAAAACATTTTAGAACTACTGACAAAAGTAATTGTTAACTCAAAATATTGATAGTCAGCAGAAACGGAATTTATTTTTTTATTTTAGAACAAGACGTGTGAGATACGGCATGATCTCGATAAAACTCTCAAAAACAAATAATTGTTGTTTTAAGTATATTTTGTGACACTCTTACTGAAGCTACATATAACCGCCAGACTTGTAACTTGTCAGATAACTGTATTTTATAATTATTAGAAATGATTGAAAAATTTTATATAAAATTCGTCAGATAGAGAAAGAAGATTGGTAGAGAAAAAGGAAATAGACTCATCTCTAAAACGACAATTACACTCATCTATTATAGGAACTTTCCTTGTTTCTGCATAAAAAGGAAGCGCTAAAATTCCATCTCTATCTGGATAAATACAAATGGTTCCTTGTTCAAATGGTTGCTTATGGCTGGTTAATAGAAAGAATTGGTGGAGAAACGATCGAAAGTTTGTTTGACTTTCGAGAAAGTAACGAAAATGTAGTTTTGGAGGCAATTTCCGTACAAGTCAGCGGTCATCCGACAAGGACTAAGAAACGAGAAGTTTATAGGAGATTGTTAGGAGATGGATAGAAGTTTATAGGAGATGGTTTATATTTAAGAATATATAAACTAAAGAAGAATGCTGAAAGATTTTATATAATAAAAAAGGGAAGTAAAGAATGATGGAAGGAAAAGAAAAGTGTATAGCCTTCTTTTTCTCTCAGGTATGTCTATAGAACTCGAAATCCATTAACTCATCTCCTGTTCAAGAAAGTCTCATTGAACTTCGTTATTATTCTAGTAGTTTAATAAATTTGTAACTGTTCATTTAAATCTAGTATTTAATTATTATTATATTTCTACTTTCTTGGTAATTAAATATACTATTTTTGTTCATTATATACGTTTTCGGATCAATTCTATCCTGGATCTTTACGTTGCTTACTCACCTGTCGTTTTATTAAAATTTTAATATATTAACGACAATTATACCTTGTATTAACGTTTACGGCCATTTCCTGATGGAGAAATTCCATTAGGCTTATAGAAACCCGTTTGGTGCGTTGTAGTAGTGGCGATCTAGTGGCAGACTTTAGAATTAACGTATGTTAAACACGAATTTTAATTGTAATAACAAATGCAATCATGATGAACATAAGAGTACAGTTAAAGTGAAATTTCAAATCAATTAACTTATTCAGAGGCAAGAATTCTTTAGACCTAAATCTATATGGAAAGAGAAAAATCTAATGGAATCTGAATATGTGCATAGTTACATAAATTTTCCCTGGAGCGGTGACGAGTAAATGCATTCTTCAAATGAAAGTAAATTAGCCTAATTACAAAGAAAAATTACAGATAAGAAACAAATAGTGAAAAAAATTCGATAAAATATTTAATTCAGATATTTTTAAATTATTTAAATATATTATAATGCTGTGATATAAGAAATTAAAAAATATTAAATTTATAAAATCGAATTGTATTTATAATGGATAATATTGATATTTACTAACAAGCCATTGCAATCTTGATTTGTATTAAAAACTGAAATAAAGATTTATTTTTCAGTTTCAAATATTGTTTGCTTGCTTATTTTAATCAGCTATTATTTTTTATTTTTATAATTTAGCTTGATAATGAAAATAAACTTATGTGGGGTCAATGGAAATTGTATTGCTGAAGTGGAGAGTCTATATTTTTTGGAAAATCAATCAAGTTTTATCATTTTAATTAAAATTAATAAATTTGATAATGAATATAACGGTTGCAGAAATATATCCGAAGCTTAAGAATTGGATTCAGCTGAAATCAATCATTGAATGAATCGATTACGAATAATATTCAAATTATTGTAAAATTAACATAGTAAAACCAAAAAATAATTAATAAAATGTTTATTTGGTACATAAGTGTTTCTAAATTTTATAAATTTTTATGAATATTTATTTTTTCACGTTTACCACATTTCCTTCTCTAACCAATCCTTTCAGTATATTTTAATCGCTGGCTTGCTGACTTTGAAGCTGGTTTCTTTCGATAAACCGAAGGAAAAATTGATGGCACATAGTCCGGATTATCAGGATGATATTTAGGTCTTTTACTAATAAAATGATCAGAGCAAATTTTTGAGTATTTGCTTGGATTCCACATAGTTTCATTTTCTCAAAAAAATATTCCCTTCATTTAATTTAAAACTTTACCAAGGACCATTTTTCTTGCTTGTAAAATATTACCTGATACGTCTCACAGTTGAATCCACTTTTTTCCCCTTCTTGGATATTTTCTTTAGTGAAGGAAAACTAAACATAGAAACTTTGAGTGTGCTGTAATTATTTTTATGACAGCCAACAACACAGCAATATTTGCCACCGTATCGTTTTTTCTGCCATTGTTTACCATTTGTTAGTTTTTCTAACAGTCACCAGAGTGCGCTTCTCATCAGTTGAATTAAGGTGACAATAAGCCTATACATACAGAAAAACACGGTTTCAACTCACTTACTTTGCACGATCCTCACAATAAGGTCGGCGGTCTCATCAATTGAATTAAGGTGACAATAAGCCTATACACACAGAAAAACACGGTTTCAACTCACTTACTTTGCACGATCCTCACAATAAGGTCGGCGGAGATTATGTTATTTAATCGAAAATTTGGAATAAGGATACATTGATCAGTGGAACAGGAATTCGGATACGAAGGACGGATTTGAAAACTTAGTTAATAAACAAAATTACTTCATTTACAGCATGGATTACAATCTAGTAGATTACAAAATATGCATTAGCTTAGCATAGCACAGCTAACTGTACAAAGTAATAAAAGGTTGTAAATTAATGAGTTAGATAGAATCACAGATTAGTTGAGACAGATTGGGCACTTCGCTTGTTCGAAGTACTGTCACTATTGGCAGTACCTGGCGTTACCATGGTCGTTACTCATTTCACTTTTGTTGTAGAGAGTGGAAGGTCAGTTATTATTGTTTCTACGAATCTTATGACAATTTAATTACAAAAAAAGCTTTTATAATTAAAACTTTCAATAGATTAAAACATCATTTTTATTAATAGTTGAGTTCATTTCTAGTACTCTCCATAGAGGCGCTTCGTTCGTTTCTTGTATACAATAGAGTCTATGAGAGTGTCCTATTGTCTCAACTAATCTGTGGATAGAACTGAGTAAGATGATTTTATATATATTTAGAGTGGACAATAGAAAAATACGTGATAATAGAACAGATTCGGAATTTGAACGATTTATTCCAACAAAAAAGTCAAAAGAAGTCGATAATATAAATACAAATGATGACTAAATGAAGAGTTCTTCCACGTGAAATAATTATGGAATTTTTCTAAACCAAAAAATTATTCTGGTGATTTACGCCTGATTTACGCATAAGCTGCATAAGCTACAGCTTTGGGCTTCACGTTTCAATAGGACCTCCATCTAAGTAGAGAAGAACAATAATAATTAATTAAACAGCTGGCATCAAATGATGATCCAAACAATATCCCTTCACATTTTTCTTTTCTCTGTCGTAATTTCCAATCGTTGCAGCTTTCTGCTAACGCTCAGGTCGTATAACTGGAACTTCACGATCTCCTGAAGCCTTAATTACGAATCTCTGACACTATCTCAAAATACTTATCTTAGATTATACTGACATATTTATCATTTTGACCTTCAGTACAACAGTATATAACATTTCAATAGATATAAGGTTTGAGATAACAAATGAAATCAAAGCATGAAATAATTTTCAAATTAAAAAATTCTTCTTGGGAACATGCAGTACAGATTTGCAACATAATAATTTTCAGTATGTATAAATATACAATATCACAGCATTACGAATCTCAATATCACTCTAAGTAACTCTTTTTCAAATTGGAGTGCGAAACACATGCAGTGGTGGATTTCTTCACAGGCGCACGAGGCGCGCGCCTAGGGCCTCATAAATCAAGAGGCCTCAAAATTCAACTCTCCAAATAAAAAAAATTATTTTATTTAATTATTATTTATTCATAATAAAAATAAATAATAATTTGGCAGTATTCCCTAAATTAAATTGACAAATGAATAATGTCAACTATGACGTGTTTTGCGGGACAGTCAGTGCATATGGTTCAAAATATGACCGCTAGGGTCATATTTTAAACCATCTTTATGTACAGCTATCGGATCTTATTATGTACAACTGTCCAGAGGAAATCTGATGTGGAAAGAATGAATGAAAAATGAAAATTAATAAACAAAACAAATAACCGACTTTTTTCCTGAGAAGGAAGATGAAAAGTTAGTCAGTTCTCCTCGGAATGGAGTCGCTGAGAGATCTTGACAAGCACAAGATGTCGCTTGCTGGGCGTCGAGAGAACAAGAAGAAGAAAAACTGATTCTGAGAAGGAACAGAAAAAGATAAGAAGAGAACGATTCGTACTATCGGCCACTGACACTTTCAAAATAATGTCAAGGAAATAACGACCCAGCCTAAAAAACTTCTAGACTCTAGACAAAGAGTAGTGAATATCGACTACAGCGTGCAGTATTTTCCTACTAAAGAACTGAATTAGGAGTGATATATCAAGCAACGATCGTCTGTACTTATTTAATTATAGCAAGATATTTATTCTCCCACATTTGTTAATCTTCACGCATTGAATTGCAAAACTCTCTCTGTTTACCTCCTTTAATAAATCTGATTTGTTTCAAGTTGTCTCCGAATCAGTTGAGATCGGGAAAAGTTTAATGTTCACCCATTCTTACTCTTAAGGCAAGAACGTTCAAGGCCTAAAACCTATCCGCGGATCCCTCAAAAACTTACTGCTTAGAACAATAAAGAAATATTCATCATACTATTTAAAAATAAATGCAATAAGGTGGAGTGGGGTAAGTGCACAAGGTTTTTACAAAGTTGGACTTTAAACGAAGGTATTTCAACCTATCGTATAGATATTTGGCAGGGTCGTTAACAATGGCATTCCACAGCTAATACCGTTTAAATCATTTTTGAAAATTTTATATTTGCGACAAAATCGTACAAAATGTCAGCTATTCGCACTTAACCCGAAACGGGGTAAGAGTGTACGTGCAAGTTAAAAAAGTTTTGATGCTTATTTACGCACCCTAATTGGCACGAGCAGAATCAGGAACAAATCTACTATAAAATGCCTTTTACCACATTAAGATAGGTTGTTTCGTTTTAGAGTTATTCTTTGTTAAAGGAAAAAGGATTGAACTCTTGAAATTTGAGAAAAAAAAGAATTTTAACCGATCGTATAAATATTTGGCAGGGTCATTAACAATCGGATTGCGCACCTATTACCGTTTAAATCATTTTTGAAAAATTTAAATTTGCGACAAAATTGTACAAAATGTCAGCTATTCGCACTTAACCCGAAACGAGGTAAGAGCATACCTGCAAGTTAAAAAAGTTTTGAAGTTTATTTATGCACCTTAATTGGCACGAGCAGAATTAAGAACAAATTTGTAATAAAATGCTTTTTACCGCATTATGATAAGTTGCTTCGTTTTAGAGTTATTCTTTGTTAAAGAAACGAGATTTGAACTCTTGAAATGTCAGAGGACAACTCCGTCCCACCGATTTCGATAGGCTTTAATCTACAGGTTGGGGGCCATCGAAAAGTGACTCCTGTAAAAGAGTTTAAGTCATTATGCCTTCGTTATTAAAAATATCGAGGTCAAATGTCATAAAGCCGGACCGCACTGCTTATATGCCTAAAAAACTGCATTTATTTCAACACGAAGTGGCGGTGTAGTGGCTAAGGTGCTTCTATGCGGAGCTGAATGTTATAAGTTCGAGCCTCGCTGGCGTGCCTTGTTTTTTCGAGTGAACAAATTAAAATATTAATAACAATAAAACTTCAAGGTAAAAGTGATTTTTTTTGTCATAGTTACGTTTGGCAAAATCACTTTTCAATTATTGTTCGGACTCTTTCTCGCTTTATCACTCTCACTTTCTAATTATCGTAATTCACTATGCGTCGGGTGATATCTAATATATCCATTTGCGCTCGAAGC
>AYEL01037034.1:0-18694 GCA_000484575.1 Olivierus martensii
CCCAAGTACGCCCTTACCCCACTCCACCTTACATGTATAAATATTTTAATTATATAAGTTTATTTAAATCTTGCTAATTTCATTAATTGAAATTTAGTTAATAACATACAATTATTGAAAAAAAATATAACTAATTCTTTTAAGAATAAGTCTTATTTATTAATATTTCATAATCACATTAATTTAAAAGAAAAACTTACCTATAAATTAGAAAATATAAGTAGTACTTTTTCGACCTGTACCTCTGTAGTAGGTCTATAGAAGTCTTTCTTATCTGTTCAAGCAAACGAGGAGTTTATATCTGAAATACTGAATTTAATATCAAAATCATATTTAGGGCAAATGAGTTCATTGTAACGAAATTTAATAATAAGAAGTAACAGTTATTATCTGTCAAACTTTCCTCATTAGTATATAAATAAGTACAGTACTATACGTATATAATTATAGAAATTTAATAAAAAATTCATCACTTTTTAAAATTATTTTGTTCTTTACTATCTTATTGACAAATGTGCGTTTTATATACTATAGTATACTCTATATTAATTAATAGTCTTGATAAATAAATTTCAATTTTTTTTATTTTACTAAAGTACAAAAATTAATATATATATATATTTTTTTTAATATATCATATACTGATTTGGGCGGACTGCGTATTGGTTGCTTTGCTTGGAGTGATAGAAGTTTCTTTCATCTTGGTTTAACTTAAGTAAATCTCTACCTTCTACTAAAAGTAAATTATCATTTTTTAAATGAAGTACTTAATTAAACATGATAAATATCGATTTCAAAAATTAGATGGAAGCTCTATGGCAGTGATTCTCAGCCTTTCTCTCTGTTGAGGAATATATTTTAAAATTTGGCGATACACTTAAATATTTTGAATAATAATTTAGATTTAACAACGAATTTTTATTAACAGATTATTGTATTTATTCTTATTACTTCCATTCAAATTAGATTTTTTTTCTTCACTTCTTGATATGGAGGGTATAGCAAGAGCTTTTTCCTCCGATGACGATTATCATATCAGTTAATCTAGGTGAAGCGGTTAATGGTCGAATGTACTGTACAGTCGCGCAAGAATGTAAATCGCCACCTTTACACCGATTGACTCAGTGTTGACGTCACCGACAACACTGACAAGTGAGCCGATTCTCCTGACTTTCCTGGAAGGTTATGTCCTTCGATATCCTTGGTGATGTCACAATCTTTGTTGTTATAACTTGCATGTCATTTTTGACGCGCATCTTATAATTTAATAAATTCACTTCGGTCTGCTGTTTCTAGCATCACTTATAAATTTTCTTAAAATAGTATTTTATTAATGAAAATAGTGTAACATAATTTATTGCTGTTGGTTTAAATTTAAAGATGTAGGTTTAGATCGTTGGTTTATCTAAAACAATTATTAATTATTATCAATTTGTGTAGATTGACATTTTGATCTGTACTCCAGCAAACATATTTAAATATGAACCAACATCTCAACATGAAAAGAATGTTACCACTGACAGCTGTCACCATTGAGTTTCGAAAGTGATGAACTGAATATAAGTGTGATTTTATATTTTTGCTTGAATAAGAACAGCATCAAATAAATCAGATTCGACACTCGTTTGAACAACAAAATCGTTATATATTAATTCAACAGAATTAAAAGATATTTATCGTCGATTATTAATTTATTATTTACAATTTTAAGTTTAGGACCAGAGAATGCAAGAACACATATTTGTGTTTTTGAAGTATCGTTTTCGCTTTCAAGCTGAAGAGGAGAAAGAGGTCTTTCTTACTCCTCTATAGTTATTTGTTTCATTGATCTCTCTTCTCCCTCTATTGAACAATGCATGAGTTTACAGTACTGAATTTATTGTGGAAACAAATAACCTGAAAAATCTTGTATTGTTTAAAATCGCTTCCAGAATGGATCATAGTCCCATTTTTTTACATTTGAAACATGAAAAGATGCTAAAATAGCTTCCCCAGAGAATTTCACCTTCTCACTTGGTTCTGAATTTTCGTTGTCTTTCTGCTTGTTTTTCTTTTCGATATGGCTTCCCCAGAGAACTTCACCTTCTCACTTTGTTCTGAATTTTCGTGCTTGTTTTTCTTTTCGATATGTTGTGCGTTTATTCGTTACAACTTGATGAAATATACCATTATTAAAGATCATCTATATATGAGACCTCTCTATTCTTAGACCTATCTTTATATTTGACGCTTCTTTTTTACTCATCTGTAGTTCTATTTCAGTTTATACGATATAGCAACTCGAATTATGTGACTGTTAATAAACTTTGTTTTTGCATAAAAGCACACTGAAAACATCATTTATGTGATTGCAAACCATATAAGCAATAAATACTGAATGCGCACGTTACGAAACAAATTATCCGCAAGTTGTCATACAACATTTCTCAAGTCAGGATAGTTATTTAATAAATGTAAAGTGTAGAATATTATGAATTGAAGTCTGTATAATTAGGAAATTTCTATAATAAAAATAATTGTATTAGTGATGTGCTACAATAAGGGCTTGTTCACACTTCATTTTCTCTATTGTGATGAATTTTCTTCTTCTCAATTTTATATGTTGTTATCCTTTTAATATTATACTCGTATTTATTCCTTACAGTTCATGTGAAAATGTAAAAATTTAATTTATAGTATATATAAAAATCTTAAATAGTGTAAATAAAACAATCAAGTTATACATTATGGAGAAAATATTAAAAATTTTATTGTAAACATATTACTTTGAATAAATATGAATTTAGTTTGGCATATTGGATTAAATTACAAATGTATCAGAATATTATGAATATTTATAAAATACAAAGAAGAATTCAATAAGAAGTCCTGTTCCCAGCAACATCAATTATTTCGTTTAGTCTGGATGGAATAGTCTCAATTAAATTTTCAAATATATCCGGATGTCTTCGCATTTTCTCCCAAATTTGTTGCGCTTGAATTTAAACATTATGTGAAGAAGGAGAATCCATCCTTAGGCTGGATTCACAGTGGTCAGAGACCACGTCTATGACTATGACCACGACTGACATTTTGCAATAGAACTTGCACATTGATCACTACCGGCTTTAAGTTATTTTAAGAAGAGGAAAATAGTGTTCCTACTGGTCAGAGACCACGTCTATGACTATGACCACGACTGACATTTTGAAATAGACTTGCACATTGATCACTACCGGCTTTAAGTTATTTTAAGAAGAGGAAAATAGTGTTCCTGAAGAATCTTTATCAACAAAAAAATGACTGATCAGATTTTTCTAAGTTTATTTTTTTTTTTTATAGATATTCTTGTGAAATGACATTTTTTGTAAATATGTATAATATATATTGTAGGAGGTATGTTGAAATTATACAATTTGAACATGTTAGGATCAGATTTTTCTAAGTTTATTTTTTTTATAGATATGCTTGTGAAATGACATTTTTAGTAAATATGTATAATATATATTGTAGGAGGTATGTTGAAATTATACAATTTGAACATGTTATTGTACGAAAAATTACGCACCATAAATTTTATGCAAATGGAAAATCGTGATGAGACAGAATACACAGTCATAATTGACTGTACTGAAATACCACTTGAACAATACTCAGATCGAGAAAATTTATCAAACTACCTATTCAAGTTATAAAAGTCGTACAATTTTTAAAGACTTAATTGGTATTAATGTAAAGGGTTATTTGTTTACTGTTCTGATTTAATTGGAGGGGCCATTTCAGATCAGAGAAATTATTAAAATCGGTGGTTTCCTAAATAATTTGAGACCAGGTGATACTGTTCCATCAAACAAAGATTTGTATATAGCAGATTTGTTAGAAAACATGAGTGTTGCTATAAATTTGCCATCTTTTAAACATAGAAAACAATTAGATCAATTAATTTTGGGGAGAAAAATAAACAATCGCCTATACATGCAGAAAGAGTGATTGGGTTTTGCAAATAGTGGAGAATTCTAAAAAGTTTTACCTATCAAACTGTGACCAATGGCCTGACAAATATTTTGCAATTGTTGTTTTGTGAGCAATATTAAATCATCAATTGCTTAAGTACAAATAAAATTTTGCATCTAGATCTGTTTTTAATTCAATAGCTTTTGGTTTTTAACGGTGCCGCCATTTTTATTTTATACATATTAGATGTATGCACCATCTGGTGCAATACATGTGAATCGGCATGCCTATCAAAAATAATGAATTATTAAATAATAGTTTACAAATTTTAGTTTTATAAAGTTTTAGAATGTTGTCTAGAGTTACGATGTAAAAATGTAATAAAAAAAAGGCAAATTTACAATAATGTCTGTTTAAGAATTATAATGAATTATGTTTGACTAAATGAATAAATTTTTTACCTCCAGTTGTTGACTAAATCTTTACTTAATCTATCATTAAAGATACACCTAGCCCTCGATATGCACGGCACTCAATTTACACGGTTTTTAAATGAAAAGAAAAAAATTTTTTGGGTTTTATTTTGATTGTTTTGCATTATGCCATTTATAAATTAAAAGAATATCATATTGTCACGTTTTGCGTGTTTGCGAGTTCGTAGAGATTAATAAAGATAGTGAATACAGCTATATTTCGTATGGTCCAATTTATTTACATACAAAACAAAATAATCTTGTTTCTCTATAACTAAATTCAATACAAAGTCCGATAATTATCTCATACAACATTAATCTATGTCTTTAATTCAAAATAACTCACAGTTCTTCTTACAGTTAGTCCACTTTCGCTTTCACAATTTATCGCTCACTATTAACTTTTACTACTCTCCAAGTCTCGCAGTTCAACTAAACTCAACTCACGCTTGCAATTCGCTTTATGTTTGAATGCTTTTATTGTTTTTATTTGTACAGAATATTGTTTTGTTTTTTTTGTACCATATTCAATGTTAATTAATATTTGTTTTCATTTTCAAAAATAAATTTTGTTACATATTCGATGTTAATTAATTTTGTTTTCATTTTTAAAAATAAATTGAAAAAGTATAAGCATTAAATTTGTCTTAAAAATGAATGAACGAATCCCCTTTTTTCCTTTAATCCTTATCCTATTTTACACAGTTATAAAGAACATATCCTCGACTTTTCATTAGCTTCTTTAGATCGATTTATACGGTTTACAGTTTAATTGAACATATCCTTCTATTTTGTATGAATTCTGCGACTCGTTTCACACGGTTTCGGTTTGCACGATTTTTCCAGGAACGTATCTACCGTGTAAATCGAGGGCTGAGTGTATTTGAAAAGAAAAATAGTATTGTTTAAAAAATATAAATTATTATAATTTATTTCTATATATTTTATTTTTCTATTATTATTCTGCACATATTACTTTCATTTATTGTTATCAAGTAGAATAGATATTATTTAAAAGTTTAATATAAAATTTATTCGATATACAGTAATTAAATACTGTATTACACTCTGTAAAATAAGTAGAAGGACACAAGAAAAATTTTCACAAAATGTAAAAGAAAGGATTTTTTATTCATGAAAAGTTTCATGAAGAACATAAAGGGATGAATATAAAAATAAATGACAATGGAAAATAATTTACAGAAATAGTAAATAATTTATATCACATCACAACTTGGCACTGTGAATAAATATGTAAAAAAATTAGTATAAATTTTATTTATAATAAATAAAATTTATACTAATTTTTTTACATATTTATTCACAGTGCCAAGTTGTGATGTGATATAAATTATTTACTATTTCTGTAAATTATTTTCAATTGTCATTTATTTTTATATTCATCCCTTTATGTTTTTCATGAAACTTTTCATGAATAAAAAATCCTTTCTTTTACGTTTTGTGAAAATTTTTCTTGTGTCCTTCTACTTATTTTACAGAGTGTATACTTCGTTTAGAATCGTCGCTTCTAATTTTAAATATTTAGACGAATTTTCACATTTTTTTCCTCTTGATTTTGTCAACATTGATTAAAGTACAGTAATTTAGCATCTAAGAAAATAATACTTGCAAATGTGAGGACCACGAAAATATGAATTATGTTCGCGATATACAAGAAAATTCTAATATATCAAGATCTAGGAAAATAATAATTGCAAATTACAGTAGATTATTATTTTTAATTTATTATTGGCCAATTAAAAAGTAAAATATTTTACTTTTGATTCAGTAGATTATTAACTAATAATATAATCAAGATGAACATTAATTACAGCACAATATGTTTTTTTTATCATTAAATGAATATGATCTGAAAAATCAACATTGGTAAGAGCGCATAACTTATAAACTTAGATAATAGGGACTATATTTAAACTATTTAAAAATAAAAGTCTCATTTTGTTTATTTAGTACATTTTTCAAAAATGAAAAATAAATAAGCAATCAAAAATTATAATATTTCAAATAATTAAAAATGGGTGTAAAATATTCGAGTCCAAAAAAAGTGCCGTGACCAGGATTCGAACCTGGGTTATTGCGGCCACAACGCAATGTCCTAACCACTAGACGATCACGGCTACCCTGACACGTACACGTGGATCAAATATCACGTTTTGTCCCGGTCTCGGGGATGTTATAAAAAGGGGAGCGACCTCCCCATGGGCAGAGAGATCCAGGGAGAGAGAGAACCCCATCGAGAGGGAGAACTGGAGAAGAACGGATAGGAAAGAGCGTACGTAATAGCTCTCACCGCCGCCGAGGTTTTATTCCTGAGAAACCCTGAAACCCATGGGAAGAAAAAGAAGACTGGGAGATCGAAAAAACTCACCTCGTAACCAGAGAAACATCTGCAGACAGTTAAAAAAAGAAAGGTGCTAGCATTTCAAAGTTCCACCGACAAACCATTACGTTAAGCAGTCCAAAGCCTTCGAGTTTAAGAAGCGGAAGCATCATCCTAAGTGGACGAATAAACACATAGTTAATCGCTTAGCCTGGGCTAAAGAACACATGTCTTGGTGTACGGAATGGTTGTCTGTTGTTTTCTCGGACGCTAGGCAAACCCGCCTGTTTTGTCGGCATCGTTTCCAACGATCCCGACTGGTGTCACATCCTGACGTTGTCCACACAAGGCTAAGACCTGTAAAATATTATATCACGCCCCTGGCTTCCCACACAAATTACAGTAGATTATTATTTTTAATTTATTATTGGCCAATACCTAAAATATTTTACTTTTGATTCAGTAGATTATTAACTAATAATATAATCAAGATGAACATTAATTACAGCACAATATGTTTTTTTTATCATTAAATGAATATGATCTGAAAAATCAACATTGACAAGAGCGCATAACTTATGAACTTAGATAATAGGGACTATATTTAAACTATTTAAAAGTAAAAGTCTCATTTTGTTTATTTAGTATATTTTTCAAAAATGAAAAATAAATAAGCAATCAAAAATTATAATATTTCAAATAATTAATGTAAGAGCGCATAACTTATAAACTTAGATAATAGGGACTATATTTAAACTATTTAAAAATAAAAGTCTCATTTTGTTTATTTAGTACATTTTTCAAAAATGAAAAATAAATAAGCAATCAAAAATTATAATATTTCAAATAATTAAAAATGGGTGTAAAATATTCGAGTCCAAAAAAAGTGCCGTGACCAGGATTCGAACCTGGGTTATTGCGGCCACAACGCAATGTCCTAACCACTAGACGATCACGGCTACCCTGACACGTCTTCCAATTCCTCTTACTACCTTTAAATATCTAGTGAAGTCATCTGAGACGTAGTGTCACAAGTTTTTATGTTGCTGCTTCAACGAAGTTGACATGTTTACGGATCATTAATCCAGTTAAATATATCTATAAACATGGAAATGAATTAAAATAATAAATCATATAACAGTAAAATTTTTATTTTAGATTTATGTTAGTATGCATTTAAAGAATATTAATTAAATGCAGTTATCATCAATTCAGATTATAAATATAATCTTTCAGATTATAAGCAAAATTGTCTGAATGAAGGAAGTGTACATAATAAATTATTTTATTGATTTGCTGATAATATTTTTAATATCTTTAATATAACATAATTATTTAAATTACTTATAACATTGTTAAAAAGGTAATAAAATCATGCATATGTAAAAAGTTTATATAACTCTTTTTATCCTACTTTTGTAGGAAAAGGAAGCTGATAAGCTAGGTATCATATCATCTGTGTTCGTCATTAATAACTTATGAATTTTTAATAAATAATTGTTATTTGCTGTTCTACTGCCAGATGGCATATGTATCTTTAGCTCTCTTTGTTTGAATAAAGTCTCTCTCTTTTTTGTTCTACTCCATGACTCCATGATGCAGTGAAGCTGTGTTTTGTCTCTCTCTCCAAATTCTTCCTTTATCCACTGCACTCTAACAGAACTATTTAGTATAATTCCATGAAATCTTATAATGATATTTCACCATTAATGTTTATTTGAAACCGCATCCTTTAATCCTATAAAATCATTTAATAGCTTATTACAGAATTGAATTTTTTATTTTATCAAAATTTTCTTTTATAGATTTGTCAATAGAGTGCATTAAATGTTCGCAGCATAGAGGTAACATATAGCTTGCCCGTATTGATTAATATTTAGTACTATCTATCGTCAAAGATATAATATATAATTTTGATTAAATTTAAATGCAAACCTATAGGATTAAACAATCCTGCAGGATTAAATTATGCAGCATCGAGGTAACATTAACGGTAGGACATCACTACCAAATTTCATGGAAATATACTAAGTAGTTCAAAAGTTATTAATGTGGAACTATACAAGTAGACAGATAGCAACATGAGTCCTATTTTTATTGCTTTTCTTCAGAAAGTTGTTTATACTATTGAGATACTCTCATAATATATTCTGAACCATCAGATTTTTATAAAATTTGGCAAGATAGACAGATAGCAACAGACATGAGTCCTATTTTTATTGCTTTTCTTCAGAAAGTTGTTTATATTATTGAGATACTCTCATAATATATTCTGAACCATCAGATTTTTATAAAATTTGGCAAGATAATCAAACCATTGAAAATTATCATGATGATATGTCAATTCACCCGTTTTCTTCACTTTTAAGCATGATGGATATTCAAACCTTGAAGATTTCTTCTAATAAGTTTTGAACTATTTGAATGAATTTTTGACCAGATCACTTGATTTTTGTTCATGCCATCAGATTATTAAAATCAAATTTGAAGTAACATTAATTAAAGATGATCGGCGCTCAATCTTCTTAACTTTTTCTGTAATAATTAAGAAACGTTTAATATATTTTTATGATCCTCAACATATAAATTACACTATTAAGGATGATTTTAACAGTATGTAATTTAATGCGTTATCTTTAATCACTGAAGATGATCGGCGCTCAATCTTCTGAACTTTTTCTGTAATAATTAAGAAAACGTTTAATATATTTTTATGATCTTCATCATAAAATTACACTATTAAGGATGATTTTAACAGTATGTAATTTAATGCGTTATCTTTAGTCACTCCAAAATACAGAATGAGTTCAGAAAGTAGACGATTATTTCTTTCCTGAAATTCTTGTTAAATATAATCTTGCTTAGACGTTGGTATAAATTTCATATTATTCAGCAAGATAGATACGGTTTGATAATATATATAAAATATAATTTATATTATTTAGATTCAATATACATAACAGTAATAATAAAAATGAAAAATGTATTGATGATAATTTTTTTCTTGTTATAGTTGACGACAAAAATTTTTCATCGATAGTCATAAAAAGGAATAAGAGTACTTGATTATATTAAAAAATTAATGATATTTATTAAGATCAGGAAACGATTTTATATATATTCTTATTCTAAAAATAAATTTAAGAAACAACATAAATGTTAAAATAATTTGGATGCATTTATTTCTCTTTTTAATTGTCGATAATAAAAAATCGTTGAGTAGAATATGATCATAGGTAGCTCTGCCCCATTTGAAAGGGGCACTATTTAATTATATGATAACTGTGAGGTAAGATTTTACTACTATATTAAATTAAAATAAACGTTATTCTTTTATTTTTAAGTGTTTTAGAAATTATAAATGGAAAACAAATAGAAAAGTATGCAACGATGAATTACTACAGCAGTGAAAATTATACAGTAATTGAAAATAGACTAATCAATCATCCCGATCGAGTAATCTTCTTATTTGATTCTTTCGTGATTATTAATGATAATTATATGTATTTGTTCATAAAAAAAGATTTATGTTTCATATCTTGAGTAAGCGAATAATTTTACCCACCTTACTTTTACCAATCTAGTGGAGAAAGAGTATTTATTTATTAATTTTTTTATAATACTTATTTTATTTTGGAAAACAAAACATATGTTTCAGTTGGGTGAGGACCGATGTATGAAAGCATTCATCCATAGTTCATGCATACACAATTTACTGATATATATCTTTCAAATATCAAGCGAATACACCTATTTCACGTTAATATTAATTAAACAACAAAAAATAATTATTCCTAAGTCTTGTAAAAGCCATTAAATTATATTCAAAATATCATACCATAATTTTAATTAATTCTTTACTATTTTAAATAAAAAAGATGCAGAATAGATATTATATTTAGAATTTTTACAACATAATTTATTTAATGACTAATCCATCAAATTTTATGTTAGAGGGGTAAAATACAATTCATAGAAATGGGAATTGTTTCTAACATTTATATATCTGATATTAAATTTAGCTCCGATTGTTTTCAGAGTAGATGAAGTAGGGAAAGATCTTGTGCAACTACCAACTTCATCATCAGTGAAGATTTTCACATAATAATCAATGTTACGTTTCATCGTTATAGGTTGAAATATAATAATTTGATGGTTATAATTAATCGTGTATGATGATTTTTGATTAACATTTTCAACACATTGTATTAATCGACAGGGATTTCTTCCATCTGCTATATATAGTTCTGCATTACATGGTGAACGGTATTTTATATAAAAGCTGAATCCGTTCAGCATAACTTCGTTGTTGCATGATATCATGCATTCGATGCAAAACATGCCATCTACGTGTTTTGGATTGCTTAATTTTCCTGTTGAACAATCATGATGTACCTGCAAGACAGAATAACTAATATTTTCTTTATTTTCTATTCTACAGCATGCTCTTGAACTATCGTCGCTTGTGATTATTGTCGAATTAGTATTGGTAATTAATTCTTCATTGGTTTCTGGAGAATCATCTGTCGTTTCTACAAAATAACACTTTCTTTTATTTCGATTCTCATTGCACCATCTGGGTAAAGGTACACCGGCAGGTTCGGGTATATTCATTCCAATGCTCATTACTTCGTCTTGGCTGAATATACCACATCTAGCTAAACCTCTGAAAATGTCTTCATGGCTCATACTCAAAAATCTGATGTGAGGAAGCAGCGGATCGATGTACTTCCTCAGTGCTTTAAATGAACTGCCTTTTTCTTCTTTAATAATTGACACCTTTGCCCATTGGAGCACTTTTTCGAAAAGAAATAGTTCATTTTTAATATTTAAGAAATTTAACGTGATTATATTTTGGAGTGTTTTATAAGAACACTTGAGAAATGATTCAGATTCCAAAACTTCCTCCGCGTATTTACATATTATATCTTCGCACTTACTTCTCAGATTTTGAAAATTCAATATTAGAGCCATTTCATACACAGAACAAACATTAGTTTGACATAATTCCGATTCAATTCGCATTCTGCACATTTGCATGAGTTGTGCAATATTGTATCTTGCGGCCAAATAATACGTTTGTATGGTATCATCTAGAGAATCTACTACTAATGTTTCTGTATAAATATACCTAGGAAAAAAAATTAATAATTATAAATAAAGTTCTTCATATTACTATTAATAATATATTCCGCAATAGTCTTTACTTAAGCATTATTTCGAAAATATCAGGGTTTACATCTGGAATGGCAATTTCTCTTCTTGCCATTGATGTTGGATCGTAAAACATTTTTTCGAAAACATCACTACGAATTGAGAGAAGCAGCTTGTGTGACTTAATTCGCCTTTCATTCGAATTATTTCCCACAACAAGTATAACATCATACAAAATTTTGGAATTCATTAAATGAACCAATATGGATGAGATATTTGTAAACTGGGACTGCCAAGTAATTGTATCTGAACAAAAGAAAACATATAAAATGTTTACATAGTGCAGTTTTAACTATAACTAAACTAAACATGTATATTTACCCATTTTCGCAATTATAAATTCTTACTGAAGGTTATTCTTGTAAATATATTGACTGCAGCATTATTATTCGTAATCGCAATTATCAATGACGTAAATAATTAAAAATAATAAAACGCAATATACAACTTTGCAAGTCTATGTAAATAGTCCCATAAAATTGGGATGGTCTTTGAATATACTGGATGTAAGCATAAATTGTAAAAAATTTAGATGCAGTTACTTGGTCGACCATTTAAAAAGAGTTTCGGAGTTATGTTCGAATTTAGGTAAAGTCATAGTCGCTAGGCATAATGTCATTGTGATGTAACAATGGAGAATGTCAAACATACGATTTAGTACATGACGTCACAATGGTATAACAATGAGTGACGTATTATGTCATCGTGACATAATATGCTGGTTAAATGAACGTGAGGCATAATGTCATTGTGATGTAACAATGGATGATGTCAAACTTACGATTTAGTACATGACGTCACAACGGTATAACAATGAGTGACGTATTATGTCATCGTGACATAATATGCTGGTTAAATGAACGTTTAAATTGGAAAAAAGCCAATGGATTCCAAATGCTATAATAAATGAATGTTTAAAAATGGCGGCCACCTAAAGTATCAAATGTGATTTGGCGGTTTAATTTATACAAGCCTAACTTATAAATTCACTTTAAATTAATTCAAAATTTCTTATTACTAGCCAGAATGTCACAATCAATATGGGTAAGAACTGTCGCATGAGCTGCATTATTTACCTGAAATTCCGGAGTAACGCGAGTAGCCTGACTAGCAAGAAAAGAGAGGAAAATTTCAATTTTTTTAAATTTTTAAATGGAAATTATAATTAATTATAGACACATTAATAATCTATATTTTGAATATGTTAAAATATAAACGGAAATTTTAAAGGAAAATGCATTTAAAAATAAATTTTCCAGAATACTAACGATTTCATTTTCTACAGATTTCTTAAGATATTTTTATATCAAGGAATTTTATAAATTCTAACAAGGGAAACAGGATCTTATACTCGTTTTTTCTATGACGTTCGAGTGATATCTTGGAAAAATCAAGGACGTTATCTTTTTTTATAAACGTGCTACTTAATTAATAACGTGTTTTTTATCATTATAAACTATATAATGCATATAAAAGTGATGTATGATGATAAAAATAATTTTATTTGATATATAAAACTTTTTAATATTCAAATTTACATACATATGTTTTAATATAATACATGTATATATAAAATATTTTTAAATTCTAATTAAGAGAGATTAAATAATATTCTATTTAACATTAATTAATAAAACTGTGAATTTAAAGAAAAAAAAAATATTTAATTTAATATGCAAGATTTGATTTTTTCATTTTGTGTTGTGGATATTAAACAGATAGTATATAGCTATATATTGAATTATTGATGAGATAAGTAAAGATAACGATAATAAATTTTATGTTAGAGGAAAATCCGTCTACTTAATATTCATAACCATTATAAAGTAAAAGGTAAAATGACATTTGATTACAAAAACACATATTAAAGAAACTTAAATACACTTCTTCCGTGTAATATTCAAAATATTAAAATTTTCAACGTAAAAAATTATTTATTTTTATTCATAAAAAATTGTTTTTGGTATAATTTAGATATAAATGATAAGTTCTAATAGATCTTAATTAGCATAAAATGAATAGAATAAATCGTAAAATAATAGATACAAGTATTCATGATTGAACGTATCAAGAAATACTACTTTCTGAGATAAATCAAAATATTAAAAATTCGAATTTTACAATTTTGAGTATGTATTTGCATATTTAAATATTTACATATGAGAAAGTTTGACTATTTTATCGAAAATATTATAGTCTGCATTATTAGTATTTTCAAGAAAAATCATGATAAAAATATTTGCCATAACCGAATTATAAAAGTTGACCCTTTTAGCAGGTTTGCAGAATCGGATGGCAAATGATCCGACTCTAATTCTGACTCCGACTCCACATTTAAAAAAATCCGATTCCGACTCCCTAAAAATTTGTAAGATCCGACTCCGGGCAGTTTAAAAATCCGACTTCGACTCCAACTCCACCCAAAAACCTCCGATCATTTTTCCATCCGATTCTGCAACCCAGGGTTGCAGAATCGGATGGAAAAATTATCGGAGGTTTTTGGGTGGAGTTGGATAATTCTGCAACCCAGGGTTGCAGAATCGGATGGAAAATGATCCAACTCAGTCCATCTTTTAAAAGAAATCCGACTCCGACTCCAACTTTCTAAACTTTGCCCTATGTTAGTTTATATTATTCCAGTCTCTGTTTAAGTGCTTTCGGTGAACTCTAGTTGTATTCAACCTTCGACCTATGTTGAATTCAACCTCCGACTCTGCAAAATGCTTTCAGTGAACTCTAGTTGTATTCAACCTTCGACCTATGTTGAATTCAACCTCCGACTCTGCAACCCAGGGTTGCAGAATCGGATATAAAATGATCCCACTCAGACTACACCTTTTAAAAGAAATCCGACTCCGACTCCATCTCTCTAAACTGTGTAAGGTCCGACTCCGACTCCGACTCCACCCCCAAAAACCTCCGACCCCGCATCTGCAACCCTGTCTTTTAGTCCCCTTTCAAACATTCCGAGTCAGACTAGGATAGATATATTCTAGTGTGATTCGGAATGTCGGATGTCGTAAACTAACCTATGTTAGTTTATATTATTCTAGTCTCTGTTTAACTGCTTTCAGTGATCTCTAGTTGTATTGTTGGATTATAAAGAGTAAAAAATAACAAGTAATTCCTGAAACAATTAAACATTTTCACTTAATTTTCGAATCTTTATTTCTTTATTTTCGAATGATTGAAGTTTAGCTATTAAGAGTAAAAAATAACAAGTAGTTCCTGAAACAATTAAACGTTTTCACTTAATTTTCGAATCTTTATTTCTTTATTTTCGAATGATTGAAGTTTAGCTATTAAAAAAAAAACAAGAAATTAAACCCAATTTATATAATAATTAATTCCTGTTTTGCAAGATATTTATAAATTTATGAGGGATTAATTCTTTTTATGTTTATTATATTATATTATCTATAATTAATATTTTTCCCTTAAAAGATAAATAAAATTTTTTTTTCTGTTCACTGAATACATATACTGGTAAACGTGAAAATTTATTGCTTAATTTAATATAAATTAGTTTTTAAATTTATTTAAGTTTATTAATTATTAATTTAATGCATTTATTTGAATAACTATTAAAGCACTTAAGATAGATAAGTGTATGTACTTTAGATACACTTATCAGAATGTTCATCTAAATTGTGCAAATTGTGTCTTACTTGTTACATGTTTCAGAAATTGAATTATACAGCACAGTTTCCTAAACTTATTAGCATGAAGTATTTATTATACTGTATTGTATATAATGAAGATAATTTACAGTAAAATTATTAAAATTAAATAAATGAATTTTTGCAAAATTACGTATGTTAAAAAATTTCTGTGAAGGTTAACTCAAAACCACTAGCCAATTATTGTAGTCTCTTAATTCCTTCATCTTCTAACATTTTTTCAACTTCAATTATTCATAAAAAAAAGATCTTATTATGGATTTCTATTCGAAAATTTTTCATATAGATCCTTTAAATCAGGGATTCTTAACCTTTTGATGACTCCAGACCCTCAATGAATTGTCCAATGTGGTCCCATAACCCTTCACTCGCGTTTCATTCACACACTACCCAAATATAAATTAATACATTAAATAAAATAAATAACAGTACCCATTGATCGAGTCTCATACCCCGATACTCGCAAGAGGTATGGATATCCCCAGTTAAGAACCCCCCCTTTAAATGTTTGTTTGGCTATTCGTATATTATTTAATAAAAAACGTCAAATATTTTTCTAAAATATCAAATCTATATAAAATAGCATGAAATTCAACATATTTTAATATAAACTTTGAACACATTTAAAAAAGTAATATTTTTCGATGGGTCAATATTATATCACATTATCACTTAAAAGCTCTAATGATTTTTCCATGTTTCCTGTTCTCCATCACTACGTAAAGATCTATAGTAATTTTTAATTCATACGTTATCAGTTTTAACTACAAGATAAAATAATATAACAATCTCCTTTAAAGAAGATAGATATAATGTACTGCTAAAATTATATCTTTTGAGTGTTTTACTTGGCATCTAAAAATAGTAAGTAGTAATTTTGGAATTTTTTTT
Organism: Olivierus martensii; assembly: GCA_000484575.1. Classification (NCBI taxonomy): domain Eukaryota; kingdom Metazoa; phylum Arthropoda; class Arachnida; order Scorpiones; family Buthidae; genus Olivierus; species Olivierus martensii. Next base: position 16,533 of record AYEL01037034.1, read on the forward strand.
TCTTTCAGTAGAATTGCAAACTTCCTTATTAGTTCAAGTCATTAATTATTTTCATGTCGTTTTTTAAATTCCTTGTTGTCGCTCCTATGTATGCTTCATTGCGTTGATAGTCCAAGTTTATCAGAGGGATTTGATAGACTCCAGTTCTATCCAGTTTATTTTTAAAAGATAGTTCCTGGACTGCTTTGTAGTGCTGGTAGTTATATGTTTCTTAGATAAAATTTAAATTTTATCTTATATAAATCTTATATTGCTTAATATTATTTGAATGAATTAAAAAAAAATGAATTTATAATTCTAATGTAAAATATTTATTCATTTGATTTTTCTGATAAAAATCAAATGAATAAATATATAAAAAAATATTAAAATTAATAAATCTATCTCATTTAATGAGCTATCAAGTCTAATGACTAATTTATCATATTGGATATAGATTATCTATTCTCAAAATTTTTTAACTATTTAATCCATAGTTATTTTCTGAGATATGATAATGAAATGAAGTAATTAATTTTTATGATTGTTCAAATTACTTTAGATATAATCTGTTTAATTTATAAACATCTTATATCAAATTAGGGGATCTTCTATAAAGTATTTATCTAGCATTTTAATTGTGTTTGTACTAAAAAGATTGAAGATAATGTTTTTATGACTTTATCTTTCTAACTATATATTTAACAATACATATATTTCAATATTTATAAATTTTAGATAGATTGTTCATTATCATATTTTATTAACCTAGTGTTTTATAACTCCTATCTGGAATTTATTTCAGATAAATCATAATAGTCATAGGAATAAAATGAAATTCATCTAAATATTACCATTTAATGTGAAGTCTATTTTTTAATTTTAATATTTGTTTGGACATATGATTATATTATTGAATATCTTCATTGATTATTATTGATTATATTATTAAATATTTTATAGAATTAGTTGAAATAATAAATATAACTAAGTTTCTAATTATTTCAAAGCACTTTTAATTTAAGCAGACCAAGATAACTTTTTCAAAAAACTTTTAATATGAGAAATGTTTTTGGCATTTACAAGCCATCCTCAACTCTTACATTAAGTTCAAATTACAGAACAAATAACGTTAAAACAGAATGCTATAAAACACTATAATTCTAGAACAGAGAATAAATTTAAACATTCAAAAAATTAAGATCATAGTCTTTCATATTTTTTAAAATAAATCTTTTGGAAAATCACTCAAAAATAAAGATAAAATAAAAATAAATATAGATAAAAAATTGCACTTATGTTCCAAAATATACGATTAAATTGGTAAAATTGTCTGGAATTGAATTCAGATCCTCAAGTGGTAAGCAATTGCTTTACTATATGGCCATCATCCAACTTTAAAATTTAATAAAGCAGAAAAAGTATTTCTAGCAAATAAGTTGTGAAAATAGATAAGCTCAGAATATGGTAAGTGCAATTATAAAATTTGATTATCATAAGCCAAATAATTATAAGTAGGAGAGCACATATTCATATGTTTTATGATTATATATATGCATGTATTATATCAAAAAGACATATATGTATAGATAATTGTAAGATAAAATATACAAATGTTTGTTCCTCTACTTATGATCATCTGGTTTATGATAATCCAATTGCTCATCATAAAATTATCATCTTATGATGGAGTTTAATATATTATATCATATTATATCTTATGAACAACAAAAACTCAAAAATAAATTTTTAATTAAGATTCATTTAACTTTTTTTCTTCATTTTATTCAATAACCAAGTGCCTATATATAGCATATATTCAATAATATATAAAAATATATTAACAAAACTATTTAAGAAATACAAGACAAAAATAACACAAAATAAGCTGCTCTTTGAGGTAAAATATAAAAACGAAATTAATGGTCAAGAACAAATAGACAAGATAACAAATGGTCAAGAATAAATAGACAAAAAAACCTGCCAGACTTTCTAAGAACCAAGAGAAATGGTCAAGAACAAATAGACAAGATAACATGGTCAAGAATAAATAGACAAAAAAACCTGCCAGACATATACCTGTCCTTTCTACATGGCAGACTAAAACTTACAGATTACATTCATTTACTTCAATTAGCACTTCTTCCTTATGGCTCTGATCTAGGTGGAGAAGACTGGATTTT